>JAQGCA010000609.1:0-25104 GCA_034698945.1 Protaphorura quadriocellata
AAAAATGATTGAACTCAATGCGAAATGGAAGGATTGCTTGGGCAGTTCTTGAATTGTCTGTTTCTACAAATTACCAGTAACAATTCCAATTGTTGCCTCTACGATTTGGATTGGAATGGAATATAAAGGAAGTAAAATAAACTTCTAACTTTCCTTCCTTCCGTCTATTGACTTGGTAAGAGTTCCGTCTTAAAATCATTCTAGGACACTTCCCACACGACTCTCAATCCATTTGGATGCTAAGCAATGAGAGAAAGCATTGGATTATTACTATTATCCGAAGTGAAGCCCCTCTTCTGTCTAAAAGTCTAGCTGTCTAGTTGGTCCAACCTTCATGATTTCCCATTGCCATTGCCGCCTTGGCCACGGTTCGACTGAAAGGCAATGACGAGAAAAGGAGAAAGTTTTAGTGGAATGCTTGCAGGTCATTGCACATGAAAACCCATTTCATTCCATTCAATCTGGGCCAAGCCAAAAAAGTAGAGAAAGAAGGCAAAGACGAAGACTGAAGGAGAAGTTGGAAGGAAAATCCAAGGAGGCTCAAGTGAAACCTTCAATGAGTGCTCTTTCAAGACTCTACTTAATCCTTCCAAGTACACACTCCAGACCCTACAAGTGCTCATCAGTGCAGAGGAGAAGAAGAAGAAAAAAAAGCAGAAGAAGAAAAAGAAGGAGAAAACTCGAAAATATAATGAAAATACATTGGCTTCCTTGTGTGTATATCTAAACACTTCTATGAAGTTAATTTTCAGCACAACACCCAAACACAGGCAGAAGTTTTTTTTTCTTTGGAGAAAGCAGCCACGAGAAAAAAAATTCAATAGTAAACGAGTTTCCCTTTTTGCCTTGATGAATTTTGAGTAATTTTGTGGGAGTCAGCAGCAATGTTAATGCTATTCTTGGTACGGCGTACTACATATGGATGTTATGCAACTTCCGCATTTCGATTGCAAGACAAGTACAGTAAGTTAGTCTGGACTTCCAGATGTAGAAATTACTCACGGGCTCAGATCCTTACATACATGAAGTAAGTGGAAGGAGATAGGAACCGAAGAGGACTTGGGAAACTCGGGGAGCGAAAACTAATTAGGGTTGCTTCTATGAAGAGCACTTCACACCACAAATTTAATATTGTTCTCAAATTTGTGTCGTGTTCCATTTCCTTAATGGAACCCTTCCGCCTTTTCCTCTCTTAAAAGTTTTACTCGTATGTACGACGACTAGGACTGCACTATGCATCTCATAAGTGCGTAAACCTAAGCTTCCGCTTCAAATAACTTTCTCATACCCAAATTATTGTGTTTCTTCAACAATTCATTAAAACTACAAGAAAATATAATCTAAATATCAAATGAGAGCAAATTTTAATACTGTGGTACTAAGCAAATACGGACATTACTATTCAACAATAGAAATAGTGAATTCAATGCTCAAGAATAGTTTCAAAAGACTTTAACAGTTAGTTAGTTTCCGATGAACCTTTCATAAATATGTATCTACCTCCCTTACGCATTAAAATGTATATCTTAATAAAAATGTGTACTTTGCATGTACTAAAACAGTACCCGTAGAGGAACCTAGAATATTCAAAACTCTATGTGCAAGAAATATAGTTAACTCGATCGGCGCATCGCTTAACAGACAGAATTATATTTATAACGACAAAAAAATTTATTGGAACAGTAACTATCAATTATTTTAAATGATTGTTGTTATAATAATTAAGACGGAAACAAATTACAATTATTGATCAATCAATTCTGCAGCTTTTTGGTCCTACCTGAGGTGGTAATATAAGGACCCAAAGAGTAATGAAATAAGTAAGTATGAAACAGTAAGAAACACCGTTAAAGCTATTTTATATATTGAAGGTAAGTTTTAACAATACGAACAGTTAATTTCGATATTTCAGTATTTGGATACTAAGAAAACGTGTTCGGTATCCCGAATAAATGTACTTGCACAAAGATGAGATGAGATTTAAGATACTAAATTAGAATGAAATTATAACAACGATCGAATATACGGAGTGCGAAAATATCAGATTGAATTTAACTATTGACTCTTTTTAACTTTTTAAACAATAAAGTTAAACCATTCGAGCAGTTGATGTTGAAAAATGAACTACTTAATCTAATTCTTAGCATCCGTCGATTTCTGAAACAGCTTCCCTCAAATTAATCATAAAAGTATTTTTTTAAAGTCCCTTTCAAAAATTTGTATTAAGTGGGGTGTAATCAGAAGTGTCGTTAAATAAATAGTTAGACATTGTGATCAGTAATTAGTTGAGTTAAATAATTTTATGACGTAATAATTCAAACCACTTAGACATTTTTCTACTATTTACCGATGTAGGTACGCTTCCAGGGTCTGGAGTTTGAAATGCAATATGCCCATACCTGTATATATCTATGTAATATTTTACTCCTTTTACAAATTCGGTATCAGAATATATTCTATGGAAAAAGTTATAGGATAAAATATGCGTCTCTTTTGAATACTGAGCTGAAAAGATCCAAAGACGATGATAGTGGAGCAAGAAGGGGGAAATATTCACAGGTTAAATTACATTTCTATACCTTTCAATCACTCTTTTATATCTTAAGCTTTAAAGTTAATATGACTTGTGAATGATGGAAGACACACTTTTTCAATTTATCTTGGCTTGGTTGAGTATGAAGTATGTGTACGTTATCATCTAACGTGTAGGGGCTTTAATAGAATTGAATGGATTATATATTATCATACAAGTAGCAGTCGTATTTTAATATTTTAGAAAGATCTTAAACCATTTTCCTGACTCTAATCATACTTTCTAAGAAATGAGACAACTCAACTCAAATATTTTAGGAGGCAATCAGAATTTCAACGGGTATGATATAAATCGAGTTATTCCTGGATGAGCTCATTTTCTGGCGCCTCGAGATGTCAAATTACAACTTTCTATTAACTTCCGTCTGTATAAAATTAATTCCTAGAACAATTCTTGTCATCTTATTATTTTCAAGAACTCTCACTTTGTTGCAGATGTGACTGATTTTAAATTGATGACGAATCCATACCATTTTCATTCTCAATTTGAATGAATTGACTCGAGTTTGCTTTTGCTAATTGTTTTCTGCGTCGAGTACATTTAACTCATGCCAGCCCTCCTTTAAACAGAATTGGTGACTAATATATAACTGTGACACCTCATCCTGAAATAAAGTAGAAACTTATTTTTGTATAGTTTAAGATAACAACTGAACGTACGGAGTTACTTCCTTATTTATTTAAACTGAGGGTTAACTGACGGACGTTAATTGAACTGACATTGGACAAATTATGGTTCATGAGCACTTGCAAAGTTTTTTTTCCGATGTACTCTCCAAAGATTTGACTGCCGCACGTTTGTTAAACGCATATTCACGCACTTTTTATGTTACACGAACAAAGGGGAAAACTTTGTTTCAATTTTTTTTTATAAACGATCAAATATAGAAATGACAATTTATATGTAGCTTACAATATTACCACATTGATAAATAAAAAATGTTGTACTCACCATTTTGAAATAAAAGAAGCCCATAAATGACGGAGTTGAGAAAAGAGTCTCCAATTTGCCTTGTTATCATTTTGACTAACTCACTAAAGGTTCTAAAATTTCAATCAAACTTTGAGCAGCTTACTTATGACTTAACCAGAACTCGTGGGTGGATTCTCCACTTTCTTTTACTATGGTTTATAATTTGAGATCATCACAGTACTCACAAATTCAAATTTAACTGTGTATGCTTTGATAAATTGTTACACATATTAGCAAGTGTGTTACTTATTTTATTTTTCCCAGGTTTGAAACATCATACATAATTCTAGTCCTTCGGGTGAAAGTTTTTGGAAACTTTCTCTTCTTCCAATGTTTCCTTTTTGTTTATCACACAAATAAGAGGTTGGAGTTGGTTGACTGGAGTTAAGTTACTAACTAGAAGGTGAAGTCTGTAATCGTGGTGTGGTAGAAGTCTTATGATGGGAAACAAAGGAGGTGATGCACGTTTTGAGGGGATCTCTCCTTACTTTCTCTGAAGAAAAAAAGAGAAAGAAGAAAAAAAGGAGGTAAAGGAAACGAGGTCCAAACCATGCGGGTTTTACTCCCGGACAAAGTGAGCAAACAGGAGGCGAGAGAGGATTGATGTGAGAGCGGGAGTTTCTGATGCTGGAGTTTATGTACACGGACTACCCTGGGAACACGAACCGAACCGGGTCCGGGTACTATGTTAGCAGAAAAGACCGAAAACCGAGGCGGGAGCGACGACACTACTGCACATTCACTCCGTCCATCAGAGATGAACGTACATAACCTACTATTCTTACTCCAACACACTTGGTTAAGTTCTCGTAACAAGGGATAATGTTCAGATGTCAAAGAGACAGATGACAAACCTTTTGGAAAAAAGTACGACGTCGAAATTCCTTCGATTTTTTATATGTTGTAGCCCTTGTGATCCGGAACAACTTTGGTGAAGGTCCTGCCCTCAAAAGTCTAGCCGTTTGGCCGTAAAGATACATTGGTGGGCAAATGCTATGCCGAGGAGAGAAAGCAAAAGTGGAAGTTACTACTTACATGGCATCGCATATGTCCACCAGTGTATTTTTAGCGGCCCAGTGGTTAGACTTATGATGGTCGGACCTTCACAAAAGTTGTTCAGGTATCTTTAAGATAGCCACCCTTCATATGAACCACACAATCTCACCTGAATTCTTCTTTTTAAGGGTACGAATGTTTTATAACCACATTACTAGTTAAAATATTGGCACTTTTCTGGGGTTGCTAGAAGAATATACCTGATGGAACAACGTTGGAATGTCTCACGATTTGCTAAGGACTCTTTAACCAGTCTTGGACAAACTTGTGACACTTTTGCTCAATATATTCCGTCGGTTTATGCGTCAACCAGGTTTACATGAACATTGGTGACCAAATGAAAATTCTGCTGACAAAATTAAACCCTTGCTGATTGTCAGGAATTCTTGAGATCGTCTAATACAATATCCCTTGGCACAGAAATTCTTTTTTCATTTTTGGTTTCAAACGAAGTGCAAATACTCGACTATACTTCCTCGGGGCCACCAGATTAACGACTAATCATGAAATCTGAATTTGACATCCGAGTACTGTCCCTCGTCATTGAGGACAAATAAGTGTTGAAATGCGCAAACGAAGTACGCCTGAAAACTTTAACTTTACGCACGGCACGAGGACGACGATTTCTGGCATTGCTATTGCTAGCCAAGAAAATAAGTGGCGAAGAATGAGCGAGAGGACTGGAATTGCCTTGCTGAGTCAGCTAAAAATTGAACCCCTAGAACTAGAATTCTGGGTTTGGCTACCATTACTACTGTAGAAGAAAAGTCCTAGTTTTATTAGAATCCCTAGAATCCAGGAACCTACTGCTCCGAGTCATAGTCACAGTCATGACATGATGAGGAGGATGTGGGTAATTAGGTAATTCGGTGAGAAACCAGGCATTAAACAGGTTAATTAACGAGTCCATCATTAAGGGTGTTACTACTACTGGCTACGGTTACTGGCTACAAAGGAGAAAACATGAGTGCTGGTGGCAATATGGTGGTAAAGGGCTAAACTTTTTATTATTCCCTCATGCAGTTCACTAATTGTGAGCACAAATGTTTTGGGTCATTTCAGCTGAGCGTTTAGTTCAGGATATAGAGAAGTAAAAGAACACAGGAAAACATTACTAATTAACTTAATTTTTGTTGAACACAAGCCGGTAGTATTTTTACGGTGAATTAATTGTGTTCAGGAGAGCAGTTTTTATTCACGAAAGACGGGTTAATTAATCCTAAGTATTACGCACAAATTAGACGAATTGTGGTGGTCTATCTATCAGTTTATTAGTTCAAAAAAATAAAATGTGTCTCTGAACCGCTGATTAAACAGTTGTCTGAATGTAATGAGTGACGAAAGAACAAAGTCCGAAAGTTTCCAAAGGCTTCTGAGAAAATGAATCGAGAAAATCCCTGCATCAAGGAAATTCAAAAAAAAACTCAAGAATAATTTTTGGAAAGGATTGAAAAGTGGATAGTAATAAATTAATTACGAGCAAATTCTAAACCTGTATTGTTACGGATAATTTTCGGTAACAACGCCGCATTTATCCGAAATCCGTTTTGATATTTTGGGAAGGCATGAGGAATGAAAGACCAAAAGAAATTTTCTGATACTGGCGAAACCAAACTGAATGAGTGTTACAAATTCCGACAAGGAAAGCAATTGCTCGTGTTCCCACGGACATGTAGTCAAAGTATGTATTATGTGTTGAGGGCGAACTATGTATTCCTTATTACGGCAAGTGATAGTGATTATGGGCAGCATAAATTTGTAAGTCATTCGCTTGTTCGCTGTATAACGCAAATTGACAAGAACAAATAATTGGAAGACCTGTTTGTGAACTTATAGATGATTTTTAATGCATATCTAAATAAAATTAATCACCACTCTATAAAACTGCAGACTTACACCTACAGTATTTTGGAGTCTCTGCATATGAATTTACATTAGTACCTTTGAAATGGCTTCCTACTACGTTCACTGTTGAAACAAGGATGACAATGATGCCATAGGCAGAGCGCACTTAGTCATGATGACAATTTCATATTTAACAATTTATATATAATATTATATATAATAATTTTGGGATATTTTGTGTTAGATCACACAACACAACTCTTATACAGTATTAACGACATTCCTGGAGTACTCCGTTTGAAACCAGGAGGTCACCAATGGTCGAGGCAATAATCTGAATTAAATATGGTGCCATTCAAAAAGTGTGTGGAGAGTGAAGCGGGTTTCAACTTATCTGGTGTGCTGAGGTTATAAGATTTTTATTTCGAAATCCAGTGACATTCGAATCAAAAATGGGTGACTCTTGATCTTACTGCTCGAACGACACCATACTTAATCTAGGTCATGACATATTTTAGTGTCATTCGCTATACAGACCTAATTACTATAGAATTTGAGTGTATTACTTGATACAGTTCAGAAATAATGACTGGACTGCGGTAAATACATAAACCCGACTCACTAATTTAGAAACAGATCAATTAATATAATTAGTCCTACCACAACACCGAAATAAAAATTGTGGTCTAATAGTGTGGTGATCACATTGGCTAACAAAACCCGCTTAAATTTTTGTACTTTATTAGTTCCGTTTATAGTAACATAAACCAGAGAGACTATCGCCGCGAAACGAGTACCACGGTTAATGGTTTCATAAACGGATTTACGGATTTGAAATTTGAATGCAGTAATTGCTACACAGTTCACTAATTTCACGCAAATATTTATTTATTGAGGTTAATTATGTAGAATTGAAAAACGAGCCAAATTCTTAATGACCAATTCCGGAACATCCATAAATACTGAATCGATATTTAACCGACCATCAATGGAAAAGCAACCAGGCCAAAGTTAATAATATTTTCCGCATATTTGCTTCGTAAATTAACATTGTTGAGATGAACAGAGTGATTTTGTTCGTGCTTGTCATCTCCGTCTTGACCGTGTCTGTTCAAGGTGGGTTCGGTTACGATAACGCTCGCTTGTGTTTAATTGAAATTAAGATAAAAATTAGTAATTTTTTAACTGATTCTCCAGGTGCAACCACGTTCAACGAAGTGAAGGAATGTTTAACGAAAGTCTTAGCAGTGACGGATAAGAAAGATCGAGTACGAGATGTCAACATTTGAAGCAAACTTTATGCACCATTGAAGGGGTATTGAATTCGGCTCAAGACAAGGAGTTGGTCGAACTCCTGAAGAAGTTCTAAAGAAATGCTAATTTGATTGTTATATGCAGTAATTAAAAAAAATCAATTCGTTAGAACTCTTTCATTTCTTAAGTTTGATCATTTTACCCATCAAGTCTCCCGTAGAAATTAAATTGGTAATGATACCTTCTTGTATTGGAACCTTGGAATAAATGTTTGATTTGCAAGTGCTATGTTAAATGTTGATACCTGATACTGGTACAATCAGGTATATATGGGATAATATATTTCATGAATTTATATCATCACTCCACTTTGTTTAAAGTCGAATCTGACCGGACAGGATTATCCGACAATAATGTCGGATAGTCCTATTCGATCCCCAACAATTATTTGATTTTACTTGTCCTCCATATAACTTGATTAAACTCGACTATAATATGCGCAAACCATAGAATTAGAATAGATAGTCAATCTATTCTCCTATTTCTATGGCGCAAACGTTTGGAATTAATATTTTTTATTAGAATGCTTGGAAGGCTGGGACCTACATACTTATGAACGAATACATAATATGCAGCATTTTCTTTTAACCCGAAAACAATTGCAAAAAAATCGTCGAAAATAGGCTGAATATTACTCTGTTGCATATTCATGCCTGGCCTTATTTCTTTTTCAGTTAAAATTCCTTTTACTTATTCTACTCCTGTCACTCAACCCTGTTTTGTGCGGTTATTTACTGGTAAAAGAAGTTTCCGTCACATTTTATGAATTATTTCATTTTCTTTCCTTTCATCGTACTACTATTTCCGACATCTCTCCGTTCCGCTGTGTCAGTTTCCTTTTTGGATTGCCCGGGTTTTTTACTTTACATTGACTGACACTTACTCCGTTGTACAAAGTAGGTCGGTATTATTTCTTACCAATGACAAAAAAAAACTTCATATTCCACAATCATCTGAGCTAAACCGACAATTAATTCCCATAAACAGAGTTCACAAAAATTGGTTATCGGTTATCCCAGTTTGATCCCATTTTTCAAATGACGCCTGTCATTAAGATATTTTGCAAAAGTGCTTCGCGGTGCAGTCGCTTTATCGATTTCCAACATACATATCACGGGCAATATCTTATATATTAAATTCCAGAAAATGAAGAATTAATTTTTGCACTCATTGCTCTGCCAAGAATTATTGGCAACAGAGTCGTAGAAAAGATATGAATACATATTTTCTCTTTTCCTTAGCCAAATCGAATGGAATAATGTTATAGAAAACTTTTACATGGGAAACTTGGTTTTATTGAATCCAACGTGCACGAGAAAAAGGTAAAATTGGATAACAAGTCGTTCTTGAAATCTCTGGTGACAATTCGTGAAAATCCATTAAACAGTTCTTGAAATTTGGGCTTCTACGTTAGCTGTGACTGTGACTGTGACTGTGACTCTAACGGAATTTTTAGTTTGCCCCCTCTGACATTTCCTTCAATATGATATTTTACCGACTTGTCGAGTGTTCCTTCCTTCTTACGAACGACTTTCATTCTTGGTCTCCACTTTCGCTATTTCTCATTTCTTTTCCTCTCTTTTGTCTCCTTTGATTTCATTTCCTGTGAAAAACTAGAACTTGATCCTCAACTCTCACTCCTCACAGATCCACTCGAAGGAACTGATCCGCTTACATTTTATGAGACCTCTACCATACCAGTCATACCTCTCAAATTATTGTCTCCACTTTTCATTCATATTCTTGATGTCAGATGAATCAGCGCAATATATAACACATATTGGGACTTTTATTATTAGTACCACCCTTGACAAGCACATTCAATGAAGATAAATCCCATGGTGGAGATGAGCACACCAAGTTATGAAATTAATTATGAAAAATCCTATTTACCCAGCATCAAATTAATTAAACGATTTGGTCTAACGAGCTATGAGACATATATCTGCCGGACACCTAAAAACATTAATAGTATGCAATATTATAGAAGCTGTTTGACAAACAAGTTGCTGCGAGATCTTTGAGTTGAGTATCGATTTCACTGTCCTCATGATTAAAATTTTCTAAACCACCATATGAGAAGTATGCAACCTTATGTACATCAAATATTTACATCATTTTCGAGAAGCTAAACTATAATTTATTTTTATAAAGCATGGTTACAAAAAGTTTACAAAATCGGTGAAATAGTCACACTTGAAATACTAAGTGATCTAAATTTATTAATTATTATGTAGTGGAGCAATAGTTAATAGGTGTAAAATTTCCTGGTCACGACATTCAGGTGTCCTATCATGTATTATTATATGACCCGAAATAGTTGTTGCTTTTCATATAATCGTTTTACGAATAAGGTGGCGTTCAATCCCACATGTGCAATCTTTTTAATTCCTTGAAAGATTATTAGTATTACAAGTTTACAGGGGTCGGTTGAAACGAAGTGTAAATGAAAAACCTAACCGAAATTATTTAGACTTGGTCAGAGTGTTTTTAACCACATATATAATTTAATACGCTGCAAAATGCGTTCTGGCCGCAATTTCTCCCGGGATAATCTCCTAAGAAAGTTATTCATTCACATAAACATATTTCGGGAGAATTAATGATAAGAAGTAAAATATGCAGCATGTGAACATTTGATGAGACTCGAGAATACTTAGAGTCCTCTCTTGATCTCTTAGTTTTATCAGGGCATAGCAATTTGCTGACTTCACAGAAATTATGCATGTGCATAAATTGATGAAATCTCTCAACATATTCACATCCATACGCTAGGCTGACTAGACTACTTGTTCCTGCAGCTCTCTGTTTAACCCCAAATTGTAATAACAGAGTGAAGATGGAAAGGCCAGACTAAAGTCTACCCTATGGTTGTGGTATTTCAATTCTCTACTCTTACAAGGTATGCTCAAGAGCTGACATTTTCGTTTTTTAATTACGCTAGCAGTTCGATATAACAATAGAAAAATAAGCTATTATGATCAGTAGTAGAAATCACCTTATATTCCTTGTAAAACTATTTCTGGTACCTCGGGTGCTATCGTAAGAAATTGGGAAATTTGAATGAATATTCTACACCCAATACTCTAGTTACGGTCTCCAGGCGATATCCCACCCGATAAACCATCATAGGCTGTCGTCTGTTTGGATAAAAAAAGCATTACTAAAATTTTAATCATCGAAACATAAATTCTCCATTAGACTCAATAACGATTTGCAGTATTTGTCGAATTAAGACCTGATTGATATTAAATTTCTTATTGGCGACTGCTGTGTTGATCGCTTGAACCAATTAATCTTAACCTTGGTTTCTGTTTCGAAATTTGAGTTTTAGAATAACTATTTCATTGAGATATAAACTAATTTTGTACTCCCTTTTCCTAGTCTACTTTAGGAGGTATCGTAGAATTTACACTCAATCATTCAAGCGACAATACATTAATAATAACGCACACACAAGTCGATTTGTACACTTTGCCTCGAATGTTTGGATGACACTTATATAGATAAATAAATAAACTAATCTGCCGAAAGCAGATAAAATATAGCTATTACATATAGATATAGCAGATACAGACATACCTGTTTTTGTAGAGATTGGGTTGTTTTCCATTAGTTTAGTTAGTATACCCCTGGTGGTAGGAAAAATGTCAAATCGGGTAAAACTTGTGTTAACAATAACTAGTTCAATATACGCAGAGCCCAAGTTCTAAACTAAAGGACCAAATTGATCATTCAACTACTTTTATATTATGTTCGATTCGTCAAACTTACAAATTCTAGAATGGAATTAAACTGATGAAAATAAAGTCCATTTTAGTAGTACACACAACAGTTGTTACTTCACCAAGGTGAGGGTTTCATCCCTTGGCCAGGCAATGTATGACTGTTCCTTTAAAGTGGGTTTTTTCTTCTTTCCACTACTAGGGGCAACTCCCCTCCCCTCCACTAATTAGAAATAAACCTAGTCTCTACGAATAACAGGAGCTGACAATTGTACAGCGTTCAGTGAAGAACGTAAATTCAGGGGTGTAATTGATACATTGCTACACACGAGATACCAATCCCAGCAAACAATTTGTAATTTTTATAATTAGCCTTGGAACTAGTTTGTTAATTAAGAATATCTCGGAATAGCAAGACACAAAGATGATAGATAAAATATGACATTTCAGAAGTAGAAACAAATCGGCTGAAATGTTTTACATAATCAACGTTTATAGTAAGCACATCTTCCGCACATATTCCTAACCTAACCTTATCTCTTTGAATTTTAATTCTCAGGGTAAGTGATTTTAGTCAAGTAGCAAATTCTGAAACATCACCTTTCTGGAAATATGTTGAAAGTGAGAATCTACAGTTAAATGCGAACGACCATTTGATCACACAAATTTAGTGATTTTGGTGTGAACATATCGTTATTTAGGACTTTCTGGATGGCCGCCGATATTATCACTTTAATAATGTATAGTACTATTCGTACCAGCTCACGAGTCTACCTTGTTAGTATTAGTTTCTGGCAAAGGGGATAGAAGACACAAGTAGGATTTGATGGCTTTGAAAATTGAAGGCATAAGCTGAATTTGATTGCTACAAGTGCTCTTTACTCTTTCCACTAAAAGCATAATCGGTGGAGAAAGCGTGGGGCGTGGAAACAGTTGAAAAGCCACAACGAAAGCACCCGTACAGTTGCACCAGCTTGCTCAAACTTCATGCCTTAGGCCTATGATTCTTCCCCAAAACCTTGATAGTTTCAAGTGGTTGGTTGCAACCACCAACATGACGACGACACAATCACAAAGTGAGTGTTTCCCATATTAGGACCTATTATTGACGCTTTAAGTGGTTCTGTCACATACCACACTTCCTCACAAAACATCACAGCACATTGCACATCACAATTTTTTCTCTTCAAGAAAGTATAAGTATAGTTTGATATCCATCCTTTCACAACCCGGAGAAGAAATATTGCCTTTGGACTCGGCTTATGACATATCTTCTTTCATTTTCATCTTGGGACAAAATTACTCGGGTTTTTTCCTCGCAATTTTTTTTCCGTTACTGTTAAAAATAGTAGGATTTGTAAGCTTTTGGTAAAACGAGTTGAGGACTACCATTGTAATGAAGAATTTTTAATACCATCCCAAATGGATCCGAAATTTTAAGGTCCTGAAATCCCTCCCCTTAATGAGGTGAAAGTAACTGGATAATTATTTTATTTTCCATCACTGAGTTAAATTCAGGTCATAGTCGAGGGCTTTGTATTATAAGACCAGATTTTAGTAGTGGGCGGCCATATACGGGATTTTCGACTTCCGGACCATCATAAATTGAATCCGACGACTCAAAGCCATAGTTGCTAAAAAGTAATACATTTGGGAAAAATAAAATTAATTGGGTATGTATTTAAATTAAAAAAATCCGTGCACACCATAGCACTCCAGACACCCACAGGAGTGAAGTTAAGAAGATTAATGCAAAACATCAAAGCTTGTTGAAAAATATCATATGTGCAGAGATGGGCATCTTGTGGACTTTCTCCACTTTCCCCACGCCACACATCATTCAACTCAAAACTAAGTAGGATGATGGTTGAACAAGAACAAGGTTTGAAAATGAAATGAAAAAAAAAACCTTCCAAGTTTGTGTGACGACGGCCTTGGTTTTCTAACAAGTGAGGATGTGGCTCTAGGGAAATTTGTGGTCGACGTGAAAACTCTCTACTTATACTTTCTCCTTAGTAATCACAAATGGTCATCATGTTCCCTTTTCGCCTCCTTTCCTTTTAAGCAACTCTTGAGAAGAAAGGGCAGCACAGGGCGGGGACGGTTGTATAATAATATGGAGAGAAAATACACTGCACTTTTCTTGTGCTCCTCATTGGACTCTATGTAGTCTGGACTGGGATTGTATTGTTGTTGGACGTCCAAGCCCAAGAAAAGAAGCATCTGAGGGACTATGGAGGAAAGGAAAGCCATAATCTTACCAAAACCACTGAGGTTGTTCCTCCCCGGTATATAACACAAGCCCAGCCTGTTGTAAATGCCTCACTCGATGCATTATTCATTTCCTCAATCCAATTGAAAATTCTCACCGGGAACCCGGTAGTAGTAGTAGTAGTGTATTATGTAGGAAACATCTATACAGCTATAAGCTTAAAGCCAAAACCTCCGAAAAGGTTGGTGAAAACAGTCTGACAAGGCTATCTTTGGAGTTCGGGTTGTAAAGAAAACCGTGACGGCGGACCCGAACTAAAGCTGAAGAGAAAGCCGCAGGGACCTTGCAATATATTACTTAGGGGAAATGTATCCGCTTTCCATTGTGCCTTTAGCCACCACAAAGAGAAGGGGGTAAAGAAGACGAAGACGAACGGAGGAAAAAAAAAGTATAGTATGTAGTAGTTTGGCAACGGAGAACCGACTTGAATGTCTCACTTCCGTTACAAGGAATTTTCCCAAGAAGTGTCGCAATATCCATTCGACTTGCCTTCTTGTGGCTTTGGCACTATGGGCTTTTGTATTGTATGTTCTCTGCTACATTCCTCGCATAGTAAGAATCGTTTGATATCTCTCTCGGGTATATTTATAGTTTGAGAAGAAGTCGTCGTCGTCTCAAGACGTGGTCGTATTACGTTCTACCCCCTTTACAATTCCTTAATTCAATACAATAAAACCAATTGTAATGCCTGAGGAGGGGCGGCTCTTGGGCTCTTTAGACCCCACAAGCGTTTAAGGCTTCAACTTGAAGTGAAGGAATGGGAGTTGGATGGATGGATAGGTTTTGATTAAATATTAAAACAATACTTTACGATGTGATGATGCTTAGGTGTTTTACACTAGGGGATGCGATCTAGGAAAATAAATAAGCCTTGTACAAACCAAGTAAGACACATTTTTAAAGAATAAGAAAAATGTAATGCAGATAGGGCGGAGTAAAGGATTTCCTTCATAGTCTCACAAATCACAGTCCCCCAATTCTACTCCATTATTCTTGGGACACTGGAAAAGTGGCTTTTGTCATAAAAGTTGGTCAACCAGAAATGAGATCTTAAGCTTAATTATAATCTTGGAATCAAGCCATGAGAACAGCGAAGGCTTTGTCTTGAGGGCTGGGTTAGAAATCTTGGTATGATCCCTTTTATCTTTATATTTCTATCATTTTCTTATAATTTAGGACAAATTTTCTTACAAATTTTGAAAATTTCAAAATAAAACCAACATTTGCATTCCGTGTATATGAGTATTTATTTTGCTGGTTAAATATTTTTACCTATTTTATAGAACCATTGTGAAAAATGGTCCTGCCATCCATTTTACGTAAGGAATGTCCGCTAAATAAAGTCTCTCTAAAATAACCGCTAAGTTGTAATGGACTGACTTTAAATTATTGATTCCGTTATATGCTGTTGACTCCTTGACAAACTTCCTGACGTCCTAGTACTAAAATTGCGGAAATTTTATTCTAACATCCGTCGTGGTTTTAGTTCGTTCATACTCTGTTTATTCTCAACCAGAGTAATAATTTTTACTACAGACTTTCTCCAACTGACTTGGAGTCACGAATTAAAGCACACTGAACCGGGTACTAGCATCTTCCCAGGTTTTCATCTTTTGATATTTCCGGAGAGCGAGCATCTGTAAATCTTACCATATTTCATAAATTCATGGGTAGTAGTCATAAGTTCAAAGGAAACGGAGGAAGAAAAGGAGAGGGGAGTATAACGATCTCAAAGGAAAACCCTAAAAAATATGTATATAGTTGGATCGACAGACATATACAGAAAGACTCGTCTCGATCTTTTCCTTGTGGTAATAGAGTGAAGTCAGTGCATGTTAAATACATGGGAGAGGGTGTAGAAAGTCAGACAGCGAAGAAAGCTTGACTTGGCTGCGGTAGTCTTTTTCTTCAAGATTTCGAATGCTTTCTTCCCATTTGGTGGCATTGCGGCAGTCAGTAGTAATTTCTTTCTTGATATTTTTGGCATGACGCTCCTTGTGCATGTCGAGTTGGGTTGGGCAGCTTTCACTCAAAATTTCTTTACTTTCACCGACTTCCTCTTTAATTTTGAATAGATCCGCTTTCTGTTCTCAGTAGTACCAAGCTAAATTATCTCCTTTAAAAATATCATACGGTTAACTATTTAAACTAATGAAGTCCAATTACCGGAGGCTGCCACTACTGAGCGTAACTTCCTTAGCCGTTGTCTAAAAATACAGAGCACCGGTGAATCTCAATTAATTCTATTTACAAATTGTAATTACAATTTACTTTTGCTTGTTTATTCGTTAAGTGATTTGAAAATTATTGTCAAATATAAGTGCAGGAATAAATGTTTGAATAAAAATGAACGAAGAACGTGCACGTACCTACTAGTTATTATCAAGGATAGTTGGGGGGCCGCGGGCTGAAGAAAATTGTAACGAAGTTATTTTCGAATATGTTACACTTGATGAATCCTTTCATTTCCTGCGTAATACACAAAACGCCGTGTCGTCAAACAATTTACAAGAGCAAACAGCTTAGCACAAGCACAACGACAACACATTTATGTTGAGCTGATGTTCAAACCAAAAACCCATTTCCCATCATAAATTGCATTCCAGAAAAGTTTATGTATGCTCGCACGTAATGTTGGGTAGTCGACTTTGTGCTAAGTGCTTATGTAAACACACTCACACTTGGTTTTAAAATCGCCCAGTGTAATAGTGCAGAGTCAAATAATTTTAAAAGTTTCCCTATGTATATTTTATTTTGATTCTACTCGAATTATGGGATGGGCTAGGGGCTAGTAAATTTGGTTTGCCCAGTTGGGATTTGCGAGATGGTCAAATGCATTTGAATTGGATTAATACCCCTCACGCCAGGGCCATGGCCTGAGAGCTATCTAGTCGAACCTTTGACTCTCACCTTTCTTCGGCTTGGGAAATTCTCCTATATTTCTTACCTTTTATTAACTCCAACAAATCACTTTATTTTCGCTCAATTGTCATTCTACTTACCATTGCCATAATTTAAAATGAGTTTAATTACCATCAGGTAGAGTAGTTGTACGTTTTTCAGAATTATACTCCGATTTGGATTTATATTAGTGGAATAGACTTTACCATGATATAATCAGGTGCTCATCAGGTACACGTCGTCACCGTTTATATTAGCCCACGAGAGAAATTTATTCCTGCCCATTTCAAGAATTTTAGAGAGACATGAAGCATTGGAAAATATCCAAACAAGTAAAATCATTCCAACCTGTATATCTTAACCATTTGTAATGAAATTAATAAGAAATGACACTTTCGAAAGAACTGCATTAGTCGGTTCAGAGAATTTGTATACATTTTTGCAATATCGTCAGGGGTAAGCCTGAATATAGTATGGCAGTGAGCACGAAACTCACTTGGATGGAGTTTGCAGCTAGATAGATAAACAATTTTTTTATTGGGCCATCCGTTTCAGAATAAATTGTTGTAAACAGGATAACCATATTCGATAACAATAATGCGATAATATGCTCATTAATGAATGAGTCACGAATACGTACACTTCCATAAAATATATTAGCTGTAATTGCTGCAAATAAAAATCGAAAACGCAATGAATAATTTTAAGTAATCAGAACAACTTAGTTGTAATTCATAATATATTAATTAAATTTACTAAATTATTCGAGCGAATGAGCATAAACGCTTTCTTTTGCATGTTTGCATAGTAGGAGAATCTGACGATTAGGCAAGAATCCCTGAAACAAATGTGTTCTGGAGATTTATACTTATTACAAAAACTATCAAGCCATGTAATATCTTCAAATAGAACGTAAGTTTTGTCATTTATTAACATCTGTTCAAGTGTTTGTTCAGCTTACAAAATTCGAATTAAAATCGTAACGAATCAAAATCATTTAAAACCAGTTAAAAGTAAACAACAAAAGTCATTTTACGACCTTCGAATTCATGAATTCTATAAATCGAGACAGAAATTTGAGTTCGGTTCGAAAATTCTTCTTCGTGAGTTCGAAAATAACTCAATAATATAAAATATACAAAAATAATTTAATATTTTTAACTTTTTGAACTACGTAAAATGACCTTACTTTCGATTTTGTTAATATTAGGGATTGTGGAATAGACACTTCCGATTTCCGCAGTTTATATATAATACAATTTTTAATCTGTCCCGAGCTAAACAGATAAAAAACTATACAGCCTCAACTACTAAAAACTATTTATAATTTAGCGTTAACATCAGACACACAAGAATCATTGAACGGGACCAGGTGGCACAGCGATTTGCCACATATGTGAAGGGAAATAAGAATTTTCTAGACTGACAACAGCTAAGATAACTGATCAAAGTTCACTATTCCTTTGACCTGACTATTTTCACCGGCACCAACAAGATTTTTGATTTCAGAGAATTTTATTTGTGAGTCTCTAAACTGTTCACTGTATCTCAATCTTGGCAAAATCTTCTTCTCTTATTGCTATTTGCACGGGCTTCTGGAAATACTACATTAATACGGAAAATAAATGTAAACTTTATTGAGAATCATTCCGTTATGGTGATTTGGACATGAGTTCCATAAAATAAAATATAAGTAATGTAGTTCCACGAGGAATTACAGAAAATAATTCTGATATTATTGGCTAAAATATAATCTGAGAAAGCTTTTGGTTTCTTTAAATTGTGATACAACAGTAGGACTAATTTTAAGAACTAAGACTAGATTTGTACCTAATATTCGGTTACTATATTCGGCCACCGTACTGTTGCGCCAACCAAATTCCTGGCTACCAATTCATGAGGGGCTTTAATTTCGGACAGATCTGTCCATAGAAATTCGGCTTGAGACATCTGGCCAACTGAAGATTTGGGTATCATTTTGCCGAATAATTAACTACTCGACCATAGGCCGAGAATCAAATAATTGGTGGCAAAATCCTTGAATCGAAATTCTGTCGATAGAATTAAAGTGACTTGGATTCAGTCCACGTATTCAGTTGACAGTTGACTATTCAGAAGTACAAAAATACAAAAATTGGTTGATCGTTTAGAATTTTTCAGTTTCTACAAGGAAATCCAGTTGTTTCTGGATAGAGATCGTGCGTAATACTTAACTAGTGAAAACTCTTTGATGAACTCGTTGATCAAATGGCAAATACTTGGAACATTATATATTCACAAAGTACAAGAAAAATTGTGCGATATAAAAATCTTCGAATACTGAAGAACCATTTTAATACATGTTCATAGCGAATTACACCAACAAAATGTGCAATAAATGAAGTTTTCAATTGAGGGAGAGCATTTACATACAGTAGACTTGAGGACTTGACTGTAGCACAATCACATTTATTTCCTTCGTTCGCTGTGTAAAGAAAGTTAATTTTCTCAAAGCGGTTGTAAAAAATATGAAGAAAAGTCAAAGAAAGTGCTATGGTGAAATCACCAATGAGGACTTGTTGGCCATATTTCTCCTTGAAGAAGTTTCCGTCATGAATGTATGAACTTTCCTTTCAAAAATTAATCCAAAGGATGATTAATTCCTTGCGTCAACTTAATATAATTTCATCAAGCCTCTTTTCCCTCAACCGAAACTTTTCCTTGTCAAAAAACTTCCCAAAATCATACATGTACGTTACGTACGTAAAACACCGACCGAGAACTCACCGCACCGACCGCCATTCATCTCCTTCTGCATAATTCAACCCAATCGCGCGTCACCTTGTGTGTGTTTGCCTTACAGTACTTTTTATAAGCGATTAATCACTTTTTTCTTTCCCTGTTACATTACGTTAGACTTACACATCGTCAAGTTAGTCTGTGTAATAGTACATGACAGTTTGGTTCATTTAAGTACTTAAAGGTAAACTTCTCATCCTGGAAGTTAACATTGAATTGAATTTAAACGAACACACCAATATTCAAATTAAAAACTGCGTATATGATAAATTCGTTCATACGGAGACAAAGCAACATATCTCCCCTAGAGATTGAACCCTCAACATGCAAAGTGAAATACAAGATACCACTAAAGTACATCGCGAAGAACTGAAAACCTCAATTTTTGTAAGGAAATGGAGCTGAAAATATTATATCCTAGTATCGGAAATTTTAGCTTGATGTCATTATCAAATTTTATACAGAAGATCCACGCTAAAACTAAATCAAAGTTTTACAAATAGTTTCCCAAGAAAATAATTATTAGTTGGATTATAATTTACTCTACCAGTAAGGGCCTCGCGGGCCCGTGCCGTGAATTCTAGATAATATTCCTTCAGATTGATGAAGGTTTTGGACAAATTTTCAACAATAACAATTGTTCATATTAATCTAATCATCGCACTCTTGTCCAAATTCATTATGACTATGATACAACCGATTTTTAATTAGGCAGACAATAAAGCCCTACCCTGCAAAGTACAAACCCTACGACCTACTACTGTTATCAAAACTACTGCGTCTTCTGAACTTTAAGTATCTTTTGTATTTCACTACTAGTAAAATAAATTTAACCTGGCCTTTCATCGAGAAAATCTATTATTCTATTGTTCAATGCCTGTTTCATAATTCGACACAAATAAAGCGAAACCTTCATGTCCTACATAGTGGTGATGGTGATCACTAGACTAAAATTAAATTAAATTTCTATTAAGATCTTGTCTACAGTCTGGTGTTCATAAATATTTTCGAAGTTTCCTTTCACCAGAGAATTTGAAACTCACGTTAAGAAAGAATTAATTTGAAATCAATATCATCTTAATAATCATGATTAGCATTACTGCTCTATCGAGGCCTGGCTGTAATGGTTTTAGTTGAAAATGCTCGGTAGAGAATAGCTTCTTCATGCGAGGACACTGGAGTGATACTGCAGTAATAATGCACTTGTCAGAATCAGATGAGTTCTAAACCTGTATAGCAGTGTTAGTGGCTTTTCCTCGTCGAAATTGACGATAAGCCGTCATTTGACACAGAATGTCTTATATCTGATTTATGTCATCGCACAACTCAGGACAGATAACGTGCTCTATAATCCCCTCCCCACTGTTGTTTTTAACATCTTGAATATTTCCAAATATCTAGCACACGCCGACGAATCGGTTATGTCCATGCTCAATGTAACACTCGGACTGGTTTGCCTCTAATCTGGTTTTCACCCTGAAAAGGATTTACTGGTAAAAACATATCAATTCGTGAATTAATTCCTAAAGGAAGAGTATTGGCTTATATGATCATGCTAATGTTGAATCCATTGGTGAGTTGTACGTAAATGTTTATGCATAATGGTTTCCGGTGAAAGTGGCAAGTTTGACGTTGAATGGTCGTACATGTTGTTGCGTGCAAAAACGTTGTCGCTTCCGTTTTTGCTTGGCGCTTGGGGAAAAGCTGTCGGTCCGTCCAAACCTTCCTTTTCCCTCAAAACCCAGCGCAGCGTGAAGATTAGCCGTCAAAGTGATTGATCGTCTCATCATCATCACCTGCAAACTTTCCTAATACACTGAACATACAACGTACCCACGTTGTAAACTAAGTGTAAAGTAAAAACTAACCCGTAAGGAAAATACTATTTTCACACTTCCAATATAAATTTAGAACTCGTTAAAAAAGCATTCAAGATGACAGTTCAAAGACTACGGAGAACAGTACAGTGCACACACAACGGCCCGTCACTTCATTTAGCATTTAGTAACCATCAAAGTAAATGTAACATTCGTGCATGTGATGAGGAACTACTTTACGATAATAATGCAGCTGCCTTTTCTAGTGTTTTTTATAACTTTACTTCACTTGTTACATAAAGAAAACCCATACTTTCACCAGTCTTTTAACGTTTTCTCTGGGTGTTGAAAACTTCAAACAAATCCAGGGCTGATGATGCGAATTAACTTAGTGCTGTAATACAAGTCTCGCTGGTGCATTTCTAACTATTGTAACTATTAAAAATACAGATATTAATTGGTAATATGTAATAAAATACCATACGACATTTTTTGCAGACAGTGTGTAGACTTCCATTTGGTATATGGAAGGTGTACCAAAATTACCAATAAATCTAGTGGAGAAAAATTCTATAACCGCTACTGTTAATATCTGCGGAATGGCACTACAATATCGAAGACATCACATTGATTCACCAGTCAGTGTCTTTAGTTCTAGCTACTGATCGTTCAAGATAGGCACGCGCTTTGCTACTGAAATTTTCAAAATTATAGCCTGATGCGCCACTTAGGCAGCGTAAGATTTTAGTAAATACTGCACAGTCCGATACTCGAAAACTCACACCGCTTTGCGCGCCCATTATTTTCACATGTACCATCTTTCAAATAAGAGAGAGATTATCCAGAATTCTCCAAATCTAATCGTGACGGGTAAAACGATTATGAACCACCTACACTTCCCATAATTACATGTTTGAGCTTTTTTGTTTGGATAACTTCCATGCTCACATGAAGAAAAGTAAAACAATAAATAATATAAACTGTGAGAGTCTTGGCAGGTCTGGGCTCGTGTGGTCCACGTACATAAATGTAAGGAAATGAGGTAGTGAAGACTGAGAGTGAAAAACGTGGTTTTGTCTTGCAAATTTAATACGGGAAAAAGTACGAGGAGCACCAGCAGTCAGCCAGTTTTTCCTTTCCTTTCCCCG
The DNA here is from genome assembly GCA_034698945.1 of Protaphorura quadriocellata. Lineage (NCBI taxonomy): Eukaryota > Metazoa > Arthropoda > Collembola > Poduromorpha > Onychiuridae > Protaphorura > Protaphorura quadriocellata. The sequence goes on from JAQGCA010000609.1 coordinate 22,422, forward strand.
TATGCTTTCTCTGACACAGAATCACATTATTGCATTATCTTGAGGAAGGATGCATGGGTTCAAGTGAATTCCATTTTCAATATTGGCTCATGACATGACATATTCAATGCTTCACATCTCCCTTTGTATGATAAACAAAAGGATGAAGACGTGAAAGTTTCTTTCAGCCTCAACTCCCTTTCACCAATAAGACATGGCACGGAGGACCAAGAGTTCTTTGAACAACCAAAAGAAACGCAACAACGTAACAGCGACGCTACAATCCAATGTCCTCCATTGTAATCCGCCTTGTAAATCTTCCGACGTGCCCCAAATGCTTCCCAGAACAAGCTCGCCCTACATATTATTTGTGTACTCTATGTACACTGTATTTTTTTCACTACATTTATTTTACAAACAAATTTATACGTATACTTTACTTTAGTACAAATTTTCGTTCTCACAATGGTGACTTCGGTTTTAGTCACGACTTTAATGGGAATTAAGCCAACTGGAGTTTCACGTAATACTAATACTAGGTACACAATCTCGAGATCCAATAAAAAGTTAACTAGTCAAGGAAGTCCGATATTTGTAATTTTAGTTCTCTCACAATTTGACATCTGTTCTCAAAAATGATTAATAATCTAATATCTATTTATATCTAATTGCAAGACACAATTAGAACTTACATGGCAGTCAGGTTAATCAACACTGAACACATACTATACACGGTAAACTCGACATTATAGCTGCTATAACAGCTGTTCTATATTCTGTACGAGCAAGGAGAATAATTGCTAATAAATATTAAAGAAAAAAAAAACATCTTCAATTCTCACATAATATTTTCAGGTTTTTGAGAAAATGTGGCAAAATAACTTCATCTAAATTTATATAAATATTCGAATGAATCGCCGTATGTGGGATCGACAAAGACTTACACCTCGAGGCTAAGGAATCTGAAAAACTAAACTAATAAGTGAAAGTAGTGAAAGCCGAGACAAAAACTTGGACAAAGAGTACTCTTTTCTTTTCTTACGTAAGTAAGAGAAAGCAGTACATAGGTTGGTCCAAACCTACCTAAGTAGCCGGGGGCAAGAGATAACAAACTAGTCGAAAGTCCAAATCTCAAGTGACATAGTTCTTGAAAACTATTACTCCTTGAGAAGAAGATTCCGATAGAAATCCAATTCAAGAGAAATGGGATTCTCACTCTAGTCAGTCAGTACACTTCTCCCCTCGTCGTCCGGCCCTAACTTGTTTTTTTTCCAACAACTTTCCAAGAGTATGTACTAGTAGACATATTATAGACTCCAAGTAGTACTAGGGGTACTACGGATGGACATACCTAAAGCTACTACAAACTATGTACTAGAGTTGAGTTGACTTGACTTTTCTCCTGTGCTCTCCCTATAATGCCCCTTCCATTTAGGAATGATCGGTGAACTTGTAGCGGAAATTGAAGGGAAAATAGGAAAGTTATTTTACTTGTACTAGAAACTAGAAAACTAGAGTCCCATCCTCTTCCCCTCTTGTTCGTTTACATATTGCTTTACCTTGTTTGCCTTTCCGGCATTTTCTCCTTACGTGTGTCAGCATTTGATCCGCAGTTTAGATCCTTATATTTTACATTTGACACATCCTTTAATACACTATATATTAAAATGACAAAATTTATTCTTTGTTTTTCCTCCCTGAGTCTGTCCCATATTGGGTTTTCTGGAGTCATCCTTACTACCCTACTAAATCCATTCAAATTCAAATTTTAGATCCCTAATATTTCAAATCTCAATCCCATCTCGATTCTAAAATATGATAATAATACTCAACACTACTGCATTCCCTATCCCTGTCTGCCATCCCCGTCCGACCTGTTAATTCTAGACCTGATGCGACTGAATGTTACAGACTTGTTATATACAATACAAAATCAAGGAAATTTTTAAATGCGTCGATACTAAATTACGTGCAGTAACCAAAAAAAAACTCGTATATTCATTTTTAATCATTATCGCATTTTGGGGTTTACATACACAAAACACAAAGCCTATCCATTTTAGACCCAACAAATGCACCGGTATCTCCTAATTTGCGATTTGGAGAGGCTGGCGGGAAAAATTTAATACTAAAAAATGTTTCTCATCAATTTACATAGTCTTAATTTTGATAGTCCGAAGAGCAGTTCAACAAGAATTTATTCTTGTATACTTCGCAACCGTACAAGAAAATTCGAGACCATTTTCTGTATGGAAATGATTATCAGTTTGATCTACTGTTAGATTGGCTAAAACAAAATTGGCTAAATATTTTTTTAGCCAATTTCTACCAAAAATGGACCCCCGAAACGAAATTGGCTAATTAAGAAAACTAAGATGTTGAAATTGGCTAAAAAGAAAATTTTATTCGATACCAAAGTTATGAGTCCATGTTATAGTGTAGACTTGGCCTTTGCTTCTGTATATCTTCGGGCAAGATTTAAATGTCCCATCCACAATCCAGGTTATAACCAAGGATGGATATTCCTTGGTTATTTATTTTATTTCGAGATATAACGGAAGCGGAGCGAAGTTTTCGTTGGTCACAATAATAATAGTGTCGGATAAGTGTCGTAGATAGCGCCGCGCGGCAGCTGCCATTTACCCGACAGCCGACACCCATTTACCCGACACACCCGACGCCCATTTACCCGACACCCATTTAC
>JAQGCA010000610.1:0-25083 GCA_034698945.1 Protaphorura quadriocellata
GTTGGGGGCTGAGCAGGGATATAGACAGTCACCCATCCATATCTTACCTGCCGAGTCAATGCTCAACCAAAGTGTTCCAATGAGAACTTTAGCGAATAGACTCTACTGCCCAACAACTTATGATAGTTCATATTCAATTTCAGACGAAGTACGGAAAATTTGGCTTAAACATTTGTTATGATCGTCATCATCCTCAAAATTGGTTTGTTCATCGTTTGAATGGGGCTCAAATTGTCTTCAATCCATGTGCAACCGTCCAATCTTTCAGTGAAAGTCTTTGGCCAATAGAAGCTAGGAGTGCCGCTGCATCCAATGGTTACTTTGTCTGCGCGATAAATCGTGTTGGAAAAGAAACGTTTCATTTTGAAGGAATAGAAGAAACCGGAGGACCATTTTTCGGATCATCTTACGTAGCTTTTCCGGATGGAAAACGCACACCAGTATGACATTTTTGTAGTTTCCGCACATAACAACAACGACATACTAATTTAATTTTTTATTTAGGGACTACCAATCGACAAAAATGGAATTCTAATTGCGGATTTGAACTTGGATATGTGCACGAAATACGTTCCAAAAGTAAAATCAATAGTTATGCCCGCGCCCGCACGGCACGATACACATGAGAGAGAACATTCTTGTATTTCAATTGTGTAAAATTTTGTTACAGGTTCAAACGTTTTGGTGAATTCTGGATAACCTTATAACTTCATCGGCCGCCGAAATATTATGATTGTGAACAAGTTTCAAAAATGCAATAAATAAATGAAATGTCATCATCCGGTTTTTCGAGTGATTATTACACGATTTATACCTTCGTGGTGGCTATACTTAATTTCGAGTTTCCGCAACGTAGACCACTAATACCATCGCAAGAACTAAATAATGCAAGGTCAGAAATTATAGCCAAGCATAAGCATGTCATAAGCAACATACCCACTACGGGCTTTGCAGTTTTCTATATTAAATTTTGCAGGGTTCCTATTTTTACAATATCCCTGTATATGTATATTCCGTATAATTACGTATTTGTTGTTATTGGGTGTAGCAGCAGGACATGTTCACAGCATGCAGTAAATCTCGGGCTTATTACATTTACTACATTCAACTTATTACATTATATTACGTAATGGCCCGTCCCAAGTTCAATTCCTGCTTAGATCATTTTAACATACAACTATAATAGTTCAGGATTTTTGAGAAACTGTTTTCATAATTACTAATAGCTGTTAATTCAGTCATCACTAAGTTCCCATCTGTCAGGTAGTGTCCGATGTAGGATATCTAGATTGTATCTACCTAACAGAGCCTTCGAGTTCGCGCGGACTAACGGGGACAGAGGTCGCCTAGTGCGAGACACAACAGAGCCAAATTAACCCATCCAGTCAGAGTGCGGAACTGCGGAAGCCCAGGCATCGGACGAGACCTTATTCTCAAGAGGTCAGGGTGATCACTTTTTCAAAATTGGCTAGGAGTACAGAAATCTCGAATAGGGGAGGGGGGGGGTCAAAATCGATATTTTTAGGAGAATCACTAAAAAAGGAAATCAAAAATGGATAATTAAGCAGTTTTGAGAATAGAAAAAGAGTACGGATGGTCAGCTTCCGAAGAGCTTCGCCTAGACCGTAGACCTGAAGGGGAGACAAATTGCTCATCCTCCAGAATAGACTCTCATAGAAATAGACGATAAGCCATCATTTGACTCGATATCTCAATTCTGTCACCACCGCACAACTCAGGTTCTTAGTGATTTACTTGATGTTGGGGTATGAAAGCGCGGTATGTTTTGAGTGGTTTGAGTTCCGCGCTCTTCCCACGTCAACACAACTTGGCCAACACGACGATTTCACATCCAACTCTTCCAACCCTTGCTTTGCTTGCCGAGACTGTCAATTCAATTCACAGTCAATTCATGATTCAAAACTCAATTCAATTCTCACAGTCAGACGGGCAGACTGTGAATGTGATACCATGTGTCAGTGTCCCAGACAAAATATCAATTAAAATTATAATTACACTCATTAAACTCATTAATTCTCATCAATTCAATTTGTAGTCTGTCAGTGCAGTGTTACGTTGAGATTAGTATTTTGAGCTTTGAGACCGACCGACCGGCATTCCTGGATTTTGTTTTTATTTGTTTATCTGCCTAATCAATATTCTAACTCACCGGCAGTAAATTGGGTCATCCTGCAGTTTTTTGGGTTTTTGGAAGTACTGACTTAAGTGTCAAAGATTAACAGTCAACAGTGACGAGTTTCGTTTCACTTCCATCGTAAGTATTTTTCCTTTGGTGTTGGTGCATTAATTTATGTTTGTGTTTACGGTGGTTTCTATTTAGTATTTATATATTTGTAATTAATTTTAAGAAATGACTGGGAACTATTCTAAAACAAATTTTCATTGTATTTGTATTCCGTGTTTTGTGTCTTTGGTTTTGGGCAAGTCTGGAAATAGGACACTCACAGAAAGAACGCTGTTTAAAAAAATACAAACAATTCTTATTCCGCATCATGACCAAAGCAGAATACCAACAAAGTATTCGACTTTGGTCCACCATTCTAGTCACACGTAATTGCAATAGACAACATCCTTCCAGTAATACGGACGTACGGCTTACTGTACTATATTAGAAATCATAAAAATGGATTTGTATATTGTTATTTAAATTTTCCATCTCTCTATTCCGTTAAATTGAATGATTATGATTATGAAGAGTTATCTGATCTCCATCTTTTTTTTATTATTTTGTAGTTTTAATACAAGAAAGATTTTAAAATGAGTGACAAGTGGGAAGTCGTAGGAGGAGCTAAGAAGAAGCCTCAAAAGCCTGCGGTTGGCAACGGTTCTGCAGGGAAAGCGCAATCTGTTCCGGTCATCCAATCTCAGAAAAAAACAAAACACAGGGGACCACGTGATAGTAAGATTGCTAAAATTCAGGACTACGATGTCGATGTTGATGATTTGGGTAAATATAATAATACATGTGCATATTCTTTAAAAGCAGTTGTAGTTTGAAGATATTCACTAACTAAGTACTAACTAGTGACTAAGTTCTGGCACCCTGAAATTTATTACCATATTAGGAGCAATTAACTAACCAATTTAATCGTTCATACTTTAGCCTCCGTCGAAGGCCTGCAGTTTGCTGGATTAGCCCTCGGAAAGAAAAAGGGCCAAGAAGCTGTACCCAAAAAAGATGCCGCTCCTTCTGTAAAGAAACCTGCTCAAAAGCAGCCGCAGCCTAATGCCAAGGGGAAAGAGAAACCGAGAGATTTAGAATCCACTTTAAAAGCTGTAAGTGTTTTAATCGTTTCTAATTTATTCTTTCCGGAATTAAATCAAAATTAATGTACATTATGAATATTTTATTTCTAGTTTGACATCCAAACTTTGAAAAAGTTCTTCGAAGAATTGAAAAATGCGGGGTCCATTGGAGATGTCTACTTGTCTTGGATAAAATACTCAGCGGACGCACTGAATGCAAGACTGAGTAATGTGACAACGCCAGACCCAAACCAATTTCCGAATGACCTGGCTTTCCCGCACTGCCCTAAAAATATTTCAAGCGGGATTCAACACATAATTTCTGAAACTGTTCGTTCTGATGAGAGTGTTGACGTGATGGGATTATCATTCTCATCCTTACTTGCATCAATTCCAACGCTCTTACTACGAGGTAAAAACTTATAAAGAATTTCAATTATTGTCACCCCTACCCTAGGGGTACCGTCGTTGGCGAAATAGAAAATTATTCCGTGGTGTACAGATGTGTGGCTGTGGCGTGTTGTTTGACCTATTGACCTGGACCATAATATCCTTTGTTGGTTAATCTAAATTATTGTTTATTTCAATATCATGAATCGTTTCACCAAAGCGAAATTCAATAGATATTTCGTGTTATGTTGTTGCCAGTTTGAACCAAATGAACATGAATATAATAAACGGAAATTTAATTTACTTTGACAGGTGATGCTGGTTGGGGTTACTTGTTATTTCTTCGCGAAATGTGCCGTTTGGACCCAGATCTTCCCATCAGACGAGCCAAAACGATCTCGGAACTCATGGAGTCCTATGGAAATAAAAAAGAAGTTGGGTTGTGCATTTTATGGGTGGCGGGCCAAGCTGCTCTCTATTCTGAAGATATGCTAAAAATAGTTATGAAGCATCTTCTTCCTTTCTACACCTTCAAACACTACAGAAATTTTGTGCTCTCCGTCCTCGACACTCTATCGTCCTCAGCGAATATGGCCGGTGACAATGTGATTGATCCTGATGAGTTCGAAGAGTTCTTCGAAGCATCTTTTGACCCAAAGAAGAGAAGAGACTTTGAGAAATTTTACCCAAGAATCAAGGTAACGTTTGTAATTAATTTATGCAAATGTAAATTTCTAAGTATGATCTTAATTGTACGTAGGATTTGACTTTGCGAAACATCAGAGCAAATGGGAACGTATTATTTTTTAAGTTTTTATCAAAACTTGGAGAGAAGGAATTTTCTCCATTGTCACATCAAGGGAAGGAGGTATGTAACGTTTTTTTTAAATAATTAATTTTCTTAGAAGTTCTACATAAGTGATAGAGTGAAAATCGTCATATTCGTGGACAGGTGCTTGACATTTTGAACGGATGTTTGGAGAAAGACGTAGCCTGTGTCGATAAGTGGAAGGAGCAACTCCAAAAATATTCCAAAGAAAGCCTAATTCTTCTAAACTATTTATGTAAGTTAAATTTCGGTATACTTAAAAGTATCTCGTACTAAAGTGGGAGGATTAATTTTTTAAATGCGCAGCGAAAAATCCCGAGTGCATCAGTAGCTACGGGTCAAGACTGGAGACAAGGTTCATTCAGACTGATGAGTTTGCTCGTGCCGCCGTAAAATCACCGGAGCTTATTCGAGTTGTAAAGGTGACAAACATTTCACAGAAATAGTTTTATCTTGAAAATTTATTTTTTCACATCCACAATGTTGAATGTCCATTCCATTTGTTTCTCTGTGCTACAGCATTTGTGGTTATTCGCATTCGGATTACGTTGAAATGCATAAACCAAAACTGTGTGGGCCTAATTATAGATTCTCGCAATGTCAATCACTTCATTTTTTGGCAGTCTGCCGAAACTTCCTGTGCTCTATCGTTGCGCAAAAGGAAGTACTTAGTGCAAACCACTGCAGCTTATCTTGTCATTCAAACTCTTAATTTGGCCGGTGCTAACACTTAAACTAGTCCAATATTTTTCGCAATAGTTATGCTTCTGCGGGGAGATTATATTATCTTATTCGTCTAAGTAGCACAAAGTTGTTTCTTACAATTAGAACGGTTATTTAATAATTCGTATTTGTTTTTAGAAATTACAGGTGGCCTTTAAGCAGGCGGAAGCCAAAAAGTCAAAATCTAAGTTCTCTTGGAGATCCCTATGCGGATTTATTCTGCTTATAATTTTAGGACTGTTATACTTGGATGTGACTGAGAATGGAAATGGGGTGTTTGCAAGTGAGTATCCGATAAATCATATGTCACGCTAAAGTTCAGTTTTAACTTAATTCTTAAATTCCGTAAACCTTTTTAGAGAGCAACACCGGGAAGCTTCTCGAAAAATATGGATACTTGGACGAATGCTTGTATTTGATCGAATCAGTCGTGCATTTCTCAAGGTAATATTTTTCTGTAAAAACCAAGCGATAGTTCTTTCGGTCGTGCTCCCATTCTTGACTCACGTATAGTATGAATGGTGTTCGTTTGACTTTAACGTCTTGACGGTCTTGATCCAAGATTGTGAAATCCCAACCGAAAATATTAATGCAGTGACCATCAGATCGTTTTTTATAATTGTACTCTCCGGGTCTATTGTCTCAAATAGCCCAGGCCCCTGCGTACAACTCTAACTCTAGGGTTAACCGTCCTAGAGGTCAGATTTGGAATTTTAGGTCAGGACTTTCACGAAAACGTGAAATAGGCACAAAAACACAACGAACTATAAGATTTGCCTAATGACGAGGCGTACCTATAAAGATCGTATCTTCAATGTTTCGACTTTCTCCAATTGATTTTTCTGTAACATTTAGGATGGTCATTGACTACCTGGCTCAGCTTTTTCGGAACATCAGTGCGTGGGTACGACCATTGTTGCAAAGCATAGGAGACCAGGTTAGCATTTGTACTGCTACTACGAGTCCGCTCCCGTTGGATTGAACTTTTTTACTTTCTCATAAGTGTGGTCTATAACCGTATTATTTCTAACTCTGCCAGATTGAAGCTTACATTCCACAAGCGTATAGTTATTACAAGATCGTTGGAACCTATCTTGCTGACACAGCAACATTCGTACTTACATTCTTCCGGGAGAAAGTGTTTGTGTAAGTTTTCATTATTTTATTTGTTCCCAAACTATTTATTTTTCTGATAAAAAAATTATTTTTTATGCAGTGGCATTCTTTCACCTGAAAGTCTAAGGAAAATAGCAAAAGAAACTCTCGCCTTCATTTGGACCAATCTGTATTTTGCCGGGCAAAAGCTGATTGAATTGGTTGAGCGTTACATTCAACTTTAAAGCTTGGTCTCAAAGGAGACGAAGACGAATTGCAAGTGTGCAAAGACTAATTGACTAGCTCAAGCATTTTTGCGACCAAAATAATCAATACAATAATTACTGAATCGAACTACAAAAATAATACACGTCAGGTTGCCAGTATGAATTTATAAAATCCTTGCACTCCTGTCGTTTAATATTTGCAACTAAGATTGGGAGAGAAAAGGAGATTGTAATTGTAACTTTGAACTTAAGATTAAAGTTCCCAAGTTTACAAAAAGACTCCCAAAGTACGTTACGGAATATTAAATATGAAAAGGTTATGCGAAGCCTTAGATGGAACGGAGATGTCAAAAGTTTTGTTTGGAATAATTTTCTAATCATATGTTAGATCACCATTCCGCTATTCAAAGGAAAGTGTGGAAGATGTACAAAAAGCTAAAAAAAAGTCTACTCAAGAATTATACTGCAAAATCAATGTTATCCAGTTATTACTTGTTCTTCAACCCCGACCAGTGAAGAGTGCAGTGAACCAGTATCGATGAGGTTTGCTAATAAAAAAAAAACTATTTTGTGGGAAATCAAACCCTAATTGTTCCTGTTTTCCGTATATTATTTCCGCCTATCGAATTGGAAGATCAGATATCGGCCTTTAAGTCTTGAAATTAGAAAGTAATATCCTGCATTATGCTATAAAATCGTTGATCAGATGAAGAAAAACAAGAAAGGAAGCACTAGGGGTTATACTGTGGACCTGCGAGGGGTGTCCCACAATGGAGTAGAAATTGTGCTCCACATTCCAAATTCCAAAGCGTTGCTTAAGCGATTTGAAGGATACTTAGAAATTTTTGTGGTTTTCGGCCTAGAGGTTTTTGTGTAAATCATGGTAAATACGTTTTCCAATTGAGATTTGACCTTTGTCACGGGAAACACCAAACTTCTGTGATTTTCTGTTGGCAAATAATTCACAAAATTTTGGTCACAACCACAACACACAAAAGCGATGCTCTTTCGAAGTCACAAGTCCAGATGTGTGATCTCTTATTAAATGTTGGTCATAAAAATTCGAAAAGCCCAGAAAGTCCCATTTCCGAGGCAAATTGTGCCCGTGTAGAAATTCTAGTTTACACTGGCGAAAGGTTTAAGGTTCAAAATTTAGCTGTTGAGTCGGGCTTATCGAAAAGTAGTGTCCACAAAATTTTCACGCGAGACCTTGGACTGTGGAAAATATGTACCATATGGTGCCGAGACTGCTTACGGATGTGCATAAGGGAAAATGAGTTACAACTCCGATAAAGTTATACAACCGCAACAAAAAATATTTTTATCTCGGATTGTGAAAGGCCATGCGAAATGGGTTCACCAATATGACTCCGAGAGTCGAAACAGAGTCACTAGTAGAGTGGAAACACAATATATTTTCGCCGACGAAGAAAGAAAATTTTTCCACACATGCCGCACATGTGGGTTTCATTTTTCAAATACTTTCACGGCGTTCACCTAATCGACTTTTTTCCCTATCAAAATACAATGCATGGTGGACATTGTTGCAAATTTCTGGCCAATTCATTCACGCATTTTAATGTGGAAGTTGATTTGTGGACTTCTTAATCAAAATGCCGAGGATCCGGCATTTTGATCACATATTACATTTTTCAAGCCAATGTAAAATTTGCACAGGAAGAAATAAAATTATCCGAAGAACCGACGCTGCTCCGGTCAAGACCATCAGCATCAGGCTATTTATATAAATTTTGACCTTTCGAAAAGCACTTCAGGGAAAAGTGGTATTCAGATTGTCATGAACGGAAAGGGGAGGTGTAACTCCTTTCGGACGCGTCAGGAGTCATTTTTTAAAACAGGTTTTAGACAGCATAAAATCAAAAGTGGAAAGGTGTCTTAAACTCCATGGAGACTATAATGGGACTACCCTCGTATTCGTATTACCTATCCTCAGTTGTGCGATAATAGAATTCAAATATCACACATTGTGTCAAATGACGCCTTGTCGTCTATTTATACTAGGGAGAAAGCCCAAATCCTTCTGAGCAGGTTCAGAATTCAACTCACTGCACCCAATGACGCAATGTCTTGGGTCAACGTCGTGGTGTGGTACACCTGATTAATCAAAGCGAGGTGTTTTTACAAAATCCTAGACAACTTTATGAGTGCACATTAGACCACTTGACTGATTAATGATAGCGAAAGTGTGAAAACCACCTGCGTATGCAAGGTTAGCAATATGGGAAAAGTCGGACTGAGATATACCAGGCCTGGGGAATCGAAGCCCATCCCAACAGCAGGTAGCAGATGACTCCGTAGTTTCGTACTACTCCGCTAACTTTTTGTTGAAGTTCGTCGAATAATAATTTAACAACACCGCCGAATTTTTGTAGCCATGAACTCTGGATTTATTTGTACTCAATATACACAAATGCAAGAGTCTTAGCCAAAATAAAAGCTAGATGTATATTTATGTAACTTACCAATTAAAGATTTTACACTGGTTTTGTTTTAAACAGTAGTAGTCACTAAAGACAAACTCTATAGTAGAGTAGTGGAACAGTGAGACAATTAATTTGTGATTTCTATAAGAATTTTATATCTAATGTATTTATCCCTGACCAATCTTTTAAAAGTAAGGTTGTATGTAAATTGAGCATCTTGTCGTGATCAGCTTAATTTATTACGGCTCCCCCATGCGCATCAATTTCTCTAGGAGTTCCTTTAATTTTTTAAAATGCGACTGTCAAATGTTAACTTCGTCTTTTCTTAAAAAATGGTGGCTAAAATTTCGTGTTCATCTAATTATAAATTTTTACTTCTTGACTTGATTTATACAGCTAGTGAATAAATAACTTACAGAATTTCGGAACAGGTCAACTGGGCTCTTTGCAAACCTTACGAAAGTGTAATTTTTTGTAAGCGTGTTGGATATTTTAAGATGAATACAAATGCAATAGAATTTAATTCGGCACTATTCTTATATAGTGTTTTTACAGTCGTATGTAACAATTTACGATTAACCATTACGACTCGAGTTGACCTTACGAAAAATTGTACGAAACAGGCCAGAAAAAAGCAATGGCCGCGACCGGCCGTTCAGACTGCAGACAAAGTGTAGAACAAACCAGTGCACCTTTTGTTTGTTTTAATTATTTTAAATGTTCAAAGTGAAAAATGACAACTACCTTTATCACTTTGAAACATTTATAAGCTCTCAATCCTTTACCATTTTTGAATAATGGTAAGCATATTTTAAAAACGAAGTTAAAGAGATGTTTTAAAGCTTTCAAAAGCCGCTACGTTAAAAAAACAATAGAAAGAGGGCAAAATTTGGTCAAGAAAATATGATTACGTTTACGTCACGTACAAGTTACATTCTCAGAAATTACTTGACATCCATGACAAATATTTTTTACCTCAAAATTTTTTTTAGCACCAAAGCCTCGAACAACATGCATGCACTAATTTTTATGAGTTGTATTCTTTTAGTAGCATGACTTTGATTAACATTTAATTACAACACTAAATTCTTAATTTTTTGTCCACTTAATTAATTACATAACATTATTTATTTAATAACTAGAAATGCCTTAAATAATTAAAATGATGAAATTGATTTCAGATTACTAGGAAAAACAGGTCTTGAAATAAAAAAAAATCATTTGTACTTTATTTTTGAAGCGAATATTGCTTCTTCGTCCTGTCTACCTGCCCTTTGACCTTTTGATCTAGACGTTTAACCCTGAGCACTCCAACAAAATTTTTGCTGTGCGTACAGTATTTAACTGGTATATTGTATTGCGCGCTAATCTTTAAAAAATGATTAGCGCTTTTAGAACTAGGAGCAGTTGATGGAGATGGAACACCATGATGATTCCTAACAATTTGAACATATATAATTACCTAATTATATTAAATATTTATGTAAATGATTCTCAATTAATTCAACAATTTTTTGTAAAATTTTGTCGCACAAGTTCGAGGAGTGCAATGTATGGGGAAATTATCCTCACGCTAATTTTTGACTAGTTTAACTACATCTTTAGAAACAAGGACGAGTTAATGATAATATAATTTTTATCTAAACAACCACCATAACCGTAATCATTTAAAGCCAAAAAGATGGGTCACAATGCACTGGTAATTTTATGTTTGTATATTTAGGACCCGTCCTCCAATTTATAATTTATAAACTCATAAACTTTTATACATAATTTAATTTAACACTTCCAGGAGAACCTTTGTTTTACATTCATCACATTAAAGTGGAATAATGCCGCAAAATTCTTATTTAGCGATAAATAACACAATGATTTAACACGTACCTGAGTATCCAGCACCGAAATGTCTCATTGTCCCTGACATTTTACAACAAATTCTCCCAAAAAAATGTCTAATCTTAAAAACAAAAATGCAAATTGGGCAAGTTGAGGTTATCTGTAAAACTAATTTAAAATGTATATTGACATGTGTATTCGTAATGTATTTTGTAATCGAGCCGATTCGGTACCATATAATTAAAGATTATTAGAACGGGATAAAAAAAATAATGATTCCAGGATCACAACCGGAAGTCCATGTAAGGGATTGTCAGGTCTTTCGGATCACTCGAAAAATAACGCCCCCATTCCTGAGAAAAGATTTAAAACATAAATCTGTGTTTTGAATGTAGTAATTTTAAAACAAACTCACCCGGAGTAAACAATGAAAGCATAATATATAATATAATATAATATAAACCTGACAAATATTAACATTAAAATTTCGGTTACAGAGTTACGTGTACGACTGCGACTGGTGAAAATTCTATTAAAATTTGAAATTATAATCTAATTTTCAAAGAAAACTAAAAACCGTTGTAGGCATATCCATTTCTTAAATTAATGATTTGCATGTCATGTAATAATCATTTGGTGTACTTTTTAACAAACTAACTACATTTTACGATCTTAGCGGCTATTAAAAAATGAGGTAGATCATCGTGTATATTATGGTTTACTATTTTTTTTAAAACGGAGCAATATAATGGAGAAAAAAACTCAGATCCTGCTGAGTGATTGACTTTTTATGTTTCCATCTCTTTCAAAGAGTTTATTTTTATTTTGGGGGAACGTGTAAAGTAATTAAATCACACCCCAATAAAATTGAAGGAAATCACACCAAAAGATATTTTGACTGGTATGGTTCTTGTACAACTCAAATTCAATCACACAATTATTTTTTGTCCATCTTTTGATCGACTCTGTCGACAAAATTTGGATAAAGGTATTCAGTGTTTCAAACAGGTAAAAGGTGAACGGAAACTATAACGCATCACTTTTATGTTACTGGTTACATTTTTACCCCTCCTAAAGGTTTGTTTTAGCACACTTTAAGTTACTATTAAAGCTTAGTTATGTATATTTTTATGTCCTTAATTAGTTTTTCCCTGAGTTGGTTTTAAAGCTAAGACAAAAGGGCATCGGTATCGCACCAAAAAATACGAAAAAATAATCCCTTCACACGACCACTACTACGACCTAGACAACAATAAAATCCCATTCACCATTACATATTTTAACGACAGTTTACGTACATACAATTAAAAACAGTTACTACCCGGAATTTGTCATTTTTAACAGTTACTCACTGAGACTACAAACTTCACTATTTTTATGATTGTATTTTATGATACCCGCAAAAGAAATCTCAGTGTCTTGCCAGACTACCGCATCGCTTTCTCATTTTACAGGGTGGTTATGATGGTATTTACCCCAACCCCGGTACAGCCGAACTGGAAGTACAATTTGTAGAGAATTTAATTCTGAATCCATCTAACTATTTGTGGAAAGAAATTAGAATGGATCTTTTAGTTTAAAATTCTTGTGAGCCAGTTGGCTGTGACGATAACAATAATTTTTCACTAGATCCTGGACAAAATTCTTTTCAAAATGTAATTTCCCTCTTTTTGGAAATCCCAAGTTGGGCTGTGGAAAGTGGACAATCCATTGTGAACCACCCTGTACTTTCTTATTAACTTTCTCCGATGTCAACTTTCTCTTCATTTTTTTCTTTCTATTTTGTCCTTAATTGGTAAAAGTTTTTTTAAAAAGAAAATTGACAGTAGATTCACTCAAAATAAAATAAAACGTAAGATACCTTAATAATAATCACTAGTAACCACACGGTACAGTTACTAATTAATTATTCTCCACATATGTATACACGCAACATTGATTCACTGAGATACTTTGTACTGTATTATGTGATTCTTTGTAACCACTACTACCCAATTATTACAATTACAATTACGTACAATATATTTATGTACGAACGGCTTTACGTTTACGACCATTTTTTGAACCTAGCATCATCATAATTATTTAGTTTTAGCACCTAACCGTTAGAACCAGATTTCACATGGATGAAGGTTTTCTCCTTTCGTAGCAAAACTTGGATTTGATTTGTAATTTTCAGGTTACCACTCAGTTTTCTACAAATCGGATTAGATTTTAGAAGACAAAGGGTCACCAGAAAAGTGCGAAACAACCACACGGTTAACTTATACAGCCACTAAAAAGATGGCAAATCAATAGTTTCAACAAATATTTATGGAGGGGTAGATTTTGTTGACACATCCTGCTCTTCCGGTAATCATTTTACATTGTTAACCACAGCAAAATCCTTAATCGCTAGTTATCCTAATTATCCAATTAACTGTCTTAAGAGATTAACTACAAAATTCCTTCCCCTAATTAATTCAAGCCAAGCTCAACCTATTTCCCACGACAAAGATTTTTCCTCACTAATGACATGATAATTATTCGTCATTATTCGCCATTTTAGACCATTTCCAACAACTGACACTGATTTTTACGACTTCGATCAAAGCATTTGTACCGCTTGGAGAAAAAATTCCTGAAAATCAAAGGCCTCAAAAATCTATCGGTTTTGTAGCAAATGGTTACATTTTCCTGCCCTACTGCAGACCAAAAACATGTAACAAGGTCTTTAATTAATATCAGCTTAATTAATCAATATTGTACCTGTAATCTGCGTTTGTACTGAATTTTCTCATCTAAAAAGTATCGCTGAGTCATTTCTAAAGCTGTTCCTGTAAATTTCAGAAAATGCATAGTTCTTTTCTTAAAATGTACAGAGTAATAAGGTGTGATTGGTTTTTGTATGTATATTGTTAATTGGCACTTAAAGTTTTTGCCAGACAAGCTATTACTTTCTAAAAACTAAACATTTGTAATTCTTTTTTTCTAAACTACATTGTGTCTTATATTGTATGTTTGTACCCGTTCTCATTGCATGTTCAGTTTCATTCCTCGATTTCTACTTATATCGTATCGGATAATTTTAATTTGATAATCAAATAATTCAAGGGGACCAGGTTGTTAAGAATTGTATAAAATCTATCTCGGACCACCTCAAATCGATAAATTACTGCTCCAGGTACTTAAGAATGTTGGAGTAAATATTATTTCGAGTGTCGAAATACGTAACCCCTAAATATAGATCCACAAAATGCAACATTGGCTTTGGAAATTTATGGAACCTGTTATTAAGTTATATACCTGTTATATCTGCTGGCTGCCAGTTTCGACATTCGACATCGACTTGCTGGTGGTTATTAAAAGCTATTTACAAATAATTATGACTGCCTTTCTTCTGTGGAGAATTATACTATTATAAGCATTCTTAAAGGTAATTCTAGTTGTACTGTAAATTCGAATTATTAACCGATTTATAAATTGCGAACTTGTTAGCTATTTTGTGTGAATTGTAACTACGATATCGTCAAAAAATTGGGAGCACGATGGAAGAAGAAGTATTGCTCCAATTTCTCATTATTTCGAAAGTTAATGAAGGACTGAATATCAATTTAAAAACTCGTTATTTACAATTAAAATTCCTTCTCTATTAAATATGGCATAATGGCATCTCGGTGCAAATGTGTACTTTCAGTATATAGGAATTTGTAGTAAAAAGTTTCTATTTTGTGGCAAACTCGTACGTACGTGTGTGGAATTGGAAATTTGTGTAGTGTTTCTGAATTATTTACTGCTGTTTCCTGGCACTAAAATATTGTATAATCTGAGCATCACGCAAAAAATGCTGAATCCTTAAGATATATTTGAAAAACAGGAACTAAGAAATGTTTTAATTAAAAATAATCCGTCATCAAAAGTAGCATAGCATAATTAGCCGCATTTTGTCTACTACCCGTTCGTGTGTCATTTTTATATTTTTAAAAGACCGTTACGCTAATTGTAAGAAGGTAGTAGTAAGTAGTGGTTAATTAATTGTGGTTTATATGCATGTATTGTATCGCATGTATTGTTCTTAAGCGCAGTTTTGGTTTTACCTTTTTTTTGTCGTCGTCGTAGTCGTGATTATCAAAATGAACACGTGTTGAGCATTCGAAGGCCTTAGCCCATCGAAAGTGATCTATTCAACCTGAGGTCTGATTGTTTAAATATCCACAAAAAACCTAACTAATCTTTCATTGTAGACTTAATTATATACTTAAAATCTAAGGTAAGGTCTCATATATCAACGTAGTGAGGCAATTCTTCTAAAACTTATAACCGCACCCATCATTAGTGAACATGAACAACATTGTAGACTGAATTCTATATGAAAACCAGACTCGAATACTTGGCCTTTGTCTTACGTACTTAACTGGTAATTATATGATATAATGTGTATCCTATGAGTAGTAACAACAGGTAAAACAATTTTAACTAAAAACACTACAAAACTAAAACATGAGCTTCTAGAAAGCCTAACAATGACTGACTCAATTTTGGATTGTTTCTAAAATTCATTAACTTCCATGATTCATTTGAACTGAAATTCGGGGGTTGCCCAATTTTTCGTATGAGTAAAATCATTTGTCATCTAATTTTCTTCAACCTAGAGGATTGTAGTTGTAATTGTTGGTCGATTGAATGAATGAGGCCCACTTGGTCTGGAGCATGGCTAAATGTCAGTCCAGCGGCTTTCCTCCTCCGGAACTGCTGCGAGAATTCGGTCTATTGCTACTTCCTGCAGCACCCCCTGACGGAGGACTTTGAGATGGCATTGGTAAATTAGAAGCAGCTGCAGCTGCTGCTACACCCGAATCCCCTGGACCACAAAGTCCGCTCATTCTCATCCCTTGTGGCGCTCCCATTGGCATTGGACCACCAAGGCTCACCATATGACCACCGCTAGTGTTACTGACCGTATGACCCCCATGGGTATTTCCACTCCCCCCGGAGGATGATGTACTTGGACTTCCCTGACTTGGGCTGCTCGTTGTTGACCCTGTTGGTGGGCTTCCAAATGGTGGTCCTCCTGCAAAATACGATAGAAATACAAACGTAAAAATATGTTCAGGGATTTGCAGAATATGCCTTTGAAGACCATATACGTGTGAACAAGCAACTAAGAAATTGGACAAGGTAGCTAGTGGGATTGGACCCAGGATCCTACATTCTCGTTATTTTTGAAGCTGTAATGAATTAAATTCAGACAAATTACCTGCTTCTGGATTTAGATGAGGATGTTGGAAAGGTCGGACTCCACCCAGCAGTGCTCTGTGTTCCCTGGCGACATGACGGCGAACTGTATTATTTCTGGTAAATGTTCTTGTACAGAATGGGCATGGCACTCGAATTCCTGTCATTAGACAAATATAGGTTAGAGTTTAAGAATTTCTAAATGCTACTTGAGAAATTTTACCGAAATAAGTGGCACTAAAAATACTTACCCTGATGCCGCTGTCGAATATGAGCTCTAAGATTGGTCTCGTATCCATATAACCGTTCACAAAATGGACACTTCAGCTTCTTACCTACATAGGTACGAGCAAGAGCTGGAATGTACGTTTATAACAAGTCCAAAGTCAATCTATATATGCAAGTGAAACTTGTCCCTGCGACCACCTGCACCTGGCCAAGAAGGCCCAGTCTCGCGACAACCCTATATGGTATAATATAACACAGTATTCTATTGTGTTATACTACTTTATAGTCGTGAGCCGCGAGTCGTAACCATCTGTATAACGCCACTAAAGACATCTTCGTTCGTCCGAGCTTGGTCGCCTGGGACAGGTTTCACTCTGACTTAATAAAAATTCATACCATCTGCCGTAGTAGATGATTGAGCACTGTTAAGATTGAGGTCATGCTGTTGCGAATGTTGGGCGGAAAGAGAAGGTGAAGGCAATGACCACATATTTGGTGGCCCCCCTAAGCCACCAAAAGGGGGCTCGGACGGAGATAAATCCATTGAGAATGAACGTTGCTTCCCACTCATAGTTACTTCCTCCTCGCGACCTACTTCTAATTTGATACTGAGATCTTCAGGCATCGCATTTTCAGAAGAAACACTTCGAAGTTTCCGAACGTTTGGATTTTCTGTAATGACAATAGTTTGTTGCTGTTGTTCTTGTTGCCGTTGCTGTTGCTCTTGTCTGTGTTGTTGTTGTTGTTGTTGCTGAATTTGAGCAGTGTGTTGTTGCTGTTGCTGTTGTAACACAGCTGCTGCTCCTCCTTGTCCGACTTGTTGGCCTTGCCCTGGAGAATAATGAGAGCCTCCGAATGGTTGAAAATGGCTAGGCCCAAGGTTTGGTCTCCCACTGTATATTAGAAGAAACGTAGTTAAAATTCTTGGGATGGATCAATTGGGCCATAGGTCAATAAAAGTTGCCGATTTTTAACATACCTATCCCTGTGATCCAGTTCCATTAGACGAGAATTTATAGTAGGCGAGGGTAAAGGGGCCGAAATTCTTGGCGGATGAAGAAGTCCACTGTAGTCCATACCTTCTGGAATGGTTCCATTGGGGCTTGGATGCCGAGGAGAAGTGACCCGTATTTTTTTCCTCATCTTATCATCGACATACAAGGCTACAGAAAAAAAATACATTCCGTTGATTTTAAGTTCACCGTTTAATCGTGGGGTGAACCGACAATGACAGCGTTGCGTGTCCAGCAAGCAAATATGCTGAAGTTACTCGCCATTGACCGTTTCCTAAATTTCTCAGATCCTAAAACATTGCAGATACCATTGCTGAAATATACCATACGGAGTCATCGCTCTTTAAGCTTGAATATACCACTCGCCCAGCGAGTTTTCGAAACGTTTTCGTAAACACGTACCTGAAGATGAATGAGGAGTTGGGGGTGTCTGGGACGGAGATGGGGAAGAAAATGAGGTAGGCGGTGACTGGACAGAATTAGTAGTTTTATTCTGTGTTGGTGGTTGTGGTTGCGGCTGTGTTAATTGGTGTTGTTGTTGAGGAATCAACATTGGCCCTAAGGCTTGAGCTAAAATTGTGTCCTGCGCTGGTACAGATGAGAATGAAGGCAATTTAACTTCAGATCTCTCTTCAACCACGTCGCTCGATATGCTATGCAGATCATTCTGCGACAGGGACAATCCTTTTACCTAAAAAATTAAAACGTTTTGATAAAATTTATACAAAATTATTATCTCTTGGGGTTATGCAGCAGGTTTTACAATACTGGCTGCAAATGTTCAGCTAGAACTAGAGTTCACTGCGGAAGGGTCATTGACCTGTTTGCAGATCACTGAAGGTCAGCTGTTGTATAAAATCATAGTTTAGAAACACTTACTTGGAGCCGTTTGGCTGTTTGGAGAAATGTATTGAGGTTCGCGTCGTCTATATAGAGAATTAAGAAACATTTATATATTATTATTATTTATTTTCAAGATTACTGGAGCACCTATTCTATCCCTTATATTTTTATTCATAGAGTAGAGCAAAGGATGGAGAAAGTCGATCTTTTGCTGGCAAGCAATTATAGAGAAAAAAATCGGATTTTCTTCTCCAAACGATCGCCAGTGAAAAATCGACTCTCCGAACCGATCAAACGAAATTTTAAGAATTGCATAATAGTATAGCAGAAACGATGGGATTTTGTAAAAAATTATTTTCGTCGCGTTTTTGTCAAAAAGCCATTAAAGAATTCGTTTTTGCATGCCGTTTATTGCGAAGAACAACTTCTTCAGACTTGTTGCCAAACAAATAAATATTTAAGACTCAGTAGTAGACATCATAACGTACCTATGTAGACTTCACCTTTGTACATGAATTCGAGCAATGCCCTGAGATTTGCAGCACTGGTTCCATCCAAAATTACCACAAGGTTCTGTGCTATAGAACACTGTTCAAACATTTCCTGGAAATGAACGCTACTTGCTGCGAGCACCAATCGGTGAGCACGATAACTCTCACCTGCAAAGAGAAAGTCCGGAATTAGTTATGACTAGATAGTGTTTCAATTATTGTGCATTTCCTGGAATGCATTCACACTGTACCCAAACCAAACAACACAACTCATACATTGACACATATTGTGCAGCTACAGTTAGATACTTAATTGGTTATTGGACTACTTAAAACGACAGTATCAAAATTGTCGTTTTAGACTTAGACCAGTGGTATTTCCAAATTCTGTAAAAATTTGTTTTCAGAAATGCACGGAGTGCATGTGCTATGCTACTGACTACATTTCTGGCGCCAAAACGGTGTGGCTTTTGTGTGAACACCCTTGACAAAAGTTAATTCATCTAGCCTCCTTTTACCCATTAGCTCCCGCGCGGTGTCCTTTTGCGTACAGGTATGACCTGAAGCATTATATGATAAAAAATAAACTTTTGACTCGCACTGAGCCACTTTCAGCAAATACAGCGGGTATGGAATGCCCCAATCATTTGATCTCTGCCAAATATACCGCAGATGACCTAATAGACCGCTGGCGTTGAACGCATTGCGGGGCTCAAATAGAGCGCTGGTCTTTCTCCAGCTTTCTACAATGGAGAAAGTGGTGAAAGTCTTTGACCTCTAAACTCACCTGAATGAATAGAACGCGGGTGCTCTGTTAGGTCATTTACGGTATTTCAAAACGTGCCGATCTGATCAGATCCGACATCCGACCCTAAATTCGCTTGACCCGAAATTTATTAAAACGAGGGTCCAAGCCGAACCTGATCTTGGATTCTTTTGCCCGAACCTGGAAATCTACATATTCGACAACGAATCAATTATTTCGGGACAACGACGACATATCGTCTATTTTGGAATTTGGCTTTCTTTTCAATCTGACGCTTACGTCACGCAATAGTACGACTTGGATGAATGTAGTCAATTCAGAATATTCACTACATTCAGTAAAAATATTAACTGAATTTAACTCCACCCAGAGCACTGTGTATTTTCCGTTTTATTAAAAAACTTACCTTCACAAAAAAGTGTAACATCAGAGAGACTCTCAGATTCGAAAAGCCGTAGAAAGGAATTGGCCAGATTCTGACCATAATTACTCCAGCGGAGATGAAACTGGTGTCTTGAGGTCATTTTTGAAAATTTAGTTGAACCATGTGCCGGTGCACCAGGTATTATCTTTTTCTGAAAAGAAACAAAAATACTATAATGAATATCTAGGTCACACACGCATTTCGCATTTCTAAACACACGGAGAATTAAATAAGAAACTTCAAGTCAGTGAATTATTCATACCATTTTGAAATAATAAGTGAGGTATGAATTATTAAGAAGCACTTAAGCTGAAAGTTTCCTCGGAAAGTGCGTAGAGCGCGGAACAGAAATGCGACAGAACTTATCAACACTTGAAGATAAAGGAAAGTAAGCTTTCCAAATATCCGAATCGGTTTGTAACGCGTCACTTTTTGTGCGTTGTAGAATTCTGATGATGAATCTAAGGAAAATAGCAGTAGCAGTAGAACTTGACTTTTGTAATGTAATCCTAGAAACGGATCTACAATCTGGGTCGTGGGTCGAAGAAAGTCGTAATAGACTATTGAACATGGCCTGAACCTGTTGTTTCCTTTGAAATCAAAGTATCTATGAAGTAAAAAATCAAAGGTAGCTGGAAATAACTCAATTTCCTTTCTATTCAAAATCAACATATTCTAGTCACTTTTCTTCTGTGTTAAACACAGAGTTTGTTTACGTTAGTTAGATAAGATCACAGAACATAACTTCCGTCATTAATAACCTTAAATACAGACTTGGTAACCAAACATTAATTTCAATGTAGAATCAGTTTGAATAAAATAGAAGTGAATTTTCCTATTTGACCATATTTCGACATCCATTTCTCAAAACTCTCGTTGTCCTGGGATAGATGCATTTGGACAGCAATAATGGGGATCGGATGACAAAGTAATTAAAAATACGTAAGAGCTGTGCTGAATTCATATAAACACGCGAATATTTTATGGTTTTGTATTCAAGACAAACGGCAAACGCCTCACCGCCAATTGCATTGCTTTTTCCCAAATAAACATTTTTGAATAATCAAGTGGTAGTAGTCAGTAGTGGATATTGACTTTTTAATAATACATGTAAAGAAAGCTTAATTTCTACGGTGAATGACGTCGGACTGAAATTGAAATATGAACATACTTTTGTGGTACGAGGAAAATATGCGTCGCATTCTTCGAAGAATAAATAAATGAAATACTATTGCAACATTCGCTCTTCGGACGACGACACAAGCCATCCATACCCATTTCATTTCTTATTTAAACTTTGTCTACTTACGAAATTCCGAATTTACTATGTACCTCCTATTATAACCAACTGGAATGGAATGGAACGCAACGCAGTAATGGGACGAGATATTCACTTCGAAACTACTACTTTCTTAAACAAACAATAATTACCTTGTTGGCCAAGCTGAAGCTCATTCCAACAAGGCAAGGTAGCCTCGTTTTAACCATCCTATTGAATAATTACTTAAAATACCCCCGACGAATTATCTCATCAAAGGAATGGATAACCCGGTTAATGTCATAAAATCCAATCCAACGCACAACGGGGGAACGCACTGGACGATTCAACCGCAGACGTTTCAGTTATTCCTGGATCAATTTTATTCTAAAAATATAGCGTTTTGAAGGAATATATCGACTCAAGGAAAAATGTAAATAATGGTTACGTAATGTAACTACCCTTCAAGTTCTTTAAAAATTTAACGATGAAATGAATTTAGATTTCTCCGCAGTAGAGAATTCCAGTATAGGTCATTTCCTATACTAATAAATAATTAAACATCAACAACACACTACTGTCACACAATCGTTGAGTTTTGAAATTTTACGCAGTAGAAGCGGGTCACCGTATTCAACCGAATAAAAGCCCGGCTTGTATTCCTTCCCGTAAGGTTAGAAGTCACACACTTTCTCCACTACTCAATGGAGAGAGTGGGAGAAAGATCCGTCTTACATTCATAATACCGTATAATCAGATTTCAAGAAAGAAAAAATGCGGTAACAGAATCTTAACACTGATTCAAGTCAAAATTAATTCAAACGTGAAAAAGATTGAATTTCTGGATATTTTTGCGTCGAAATCAGACTAGAAAAGGAAGGTAATTTACAGTCGGGGAAATTAGTGTCGTCACTGCATTACCCATTTCGTGGAGCTCTTCCTGTTTTCATAAGAGCGATGGATTTCTCAAGACTTACGAGGAATATTCATGTAAAACTCAAATCACACTAAAGCATTCAGGAGTAACAATCTTAAATGTTACTAGCACGAATCTAGAGGTCTCGTGAGAGAAGCGATAATGATATTTTCCAATTCATATGGAAGGGCATAATTATAACGTTTCAATCTTTCAGTGAACCAAAATTTCTTGGGTCACATATCTGAGGAGCTGAGCTGAGGAAAGAATACTCACGATCAGCGTATAACACCTCACCCCGGGTTGGGTTGGGTTGGGTTGGTTCTTTGGTCTATCACTATCAGACATTTACATGGAAATTGATTTCCTAGTTTGGAAAACTGCATGCAACCAAAAAATATATTTCGTTGCAAATTCTTCACAGTACACGTGTGTCTGCCTAAATTTTACGTTAATAGACATTCCGGTTACATGTAGGGTGTAATCATCCTTTCGATTGCAAAAATTATAACCCATGCCATGTGTCCAGGCCCACTGGCGAGCTGCAATTGTGGAGATGATGCATTATTAATGATCAAATTCATTCATTCGCCTTTCGTTTCAGTTCTGCCCACTTTTGACAGAGATTCCATCTTTTCAAAATTACTTAATCCAAAATTTAAACATTCCATGTGTGAATTAAGCAACATACAATTGGCAAGTGCGTAGTACGTAGCCCACTGAACCACTGAATCCAATTATTTTTGAAATCATGTACATTTATTTAATATTTTTAAGTGCAGCGAAAATCAGACTTTTAATTCACAGGACGTTCGTACGCACACATTTTTATTATCTTCTCGCGGCCTTCAGCAATTTCATTTCCATGAGAATTTTCTTTAGACAACAGACAGAACAAGAACTAGATCGTCTAGCTCGGTCAATTAATTGCTTTTTAGTATGTCAGATATATCATAATAACTGGGATAGGAATCTGATCCCGCTGAATCTCGATTTTAAGTCAGACGCCCATCATTAGTCGACCCGTCAACTTTGGATTCGAATAAGTATATCGTTAAAAAATCAGATTCTAACTTCTCTCATATTGATTTTCGACTTTCCTTGGAATCTTTATTCTAAATCCAGAATCTTTTCCGAGATTCAACTCGCATACGGATTCCCCAATCTAAATCTGACTTCCGACCAGCCAAATTCCTGAATTATCAAATGCCGAATTGGCCCGCAGTGTTATTCTGTCACACAAATTTGATGGGTCGAATCTGACTGAGTTTGAATTTCTGAAGTCTTCTAAGCAATCGGATTCGAAATCTGCTCGGCGCAGGGATCAACGCTAGCGCCAGCGCATCTTGAAGTTTGCAACATTGCAATAATGCGTAATTTAAGTACAACGTATCCAATCCAAATGCGACAAACGCGAAACTATTTCGAATATTTCTTTAAAAGGTCAATAATATTGTAGGGGTATTCTAAGATAGTTCGACTCGTGCAATTCGAAATTGGGAATGCAAGCAAAGTAGCAAAGTGTACATTTAGAAATCAAAATTTAATAGGATTAATTTTTAATACCTTTTTAAAAACCGTCAATTTATCCTGTGTCCAACTTTTGCCCGCTCCTGCTTCATCAATTCTCCTCTAGGTACAATCCATCACTCATCCCTTCCGAAGTTATTATTTTATTCGAATTCTTAGGCTGACGGTGATTCAAATACATACGGTTTTAGTGAATTTTTCTTTCTGTTTTTTCTTAATGATTGATTGACAGCACTCAAGCATGGGCAGGGCGGCACCTGCCAAACAACACAATAATCAAAATAAATTTGCGAATTAATTATCCTTACGCATCGCACGTTCCTACGCACGGCGCGCACCCAAAAATAAAATACATTACCAGTATACGTACCGTACAATATTTTACCGGTGATTCCAAATTTACACAATGCACATTAATTACACTACTAATTATTTGCTGTAACCCTAATTCCTATTTTCTATTCATATTTATATTGCTGTACTCATACTATTAAAATCGCATCGTTGGTAAATTCCACTCAACTAGGCGCCATTTGGCGTAAAAATGATAGGAGTTCGACGAAGAGCATGTTGGATATATCAATGTGGCAATGGCAAGTTTCTGCGTTGCGTTTTGCGTTTAGCTTTTGCCATAGTATAGGGTGGGTCGTAATCGTTGACACCATGCCCATGTTTGAGGTTACTAGGTAAAGTGAGATATACATTTTGGAGGAATTTTATCCAGAATTTAGTTAGCTATATAAGTATGTTGGTTGCCACACATCAAGCCATTACCATACCTTGAGAGACCACCCCACCATCGGATCGCACCTTTCCAAGTAAATGACTCAAGAGTAGATTAGCTTAGCTAATAGCCCTATGGAAACCCCCTAAATTCTCTACTAAATGTATATCTCATTTTTCTAGCTACCCCAATGGAACGGAGTGTAGAATCAATGCTACGTGGAGTTCAACGTTGTTTGCTAATAATTCTTGTCCCTAGCGCCGCGCTTTGGATGACAAATAGCCCGCTAGAAGTTCACTGTATATAATGTATATCACGCTTTGTGGGGCCAAAAATTTATGAGCCACCCTATGATAAGTTGTGGCGCCTGTAACCCCTTCTTTCTGCTCAACCCTTTCATATAAACTCGATCAATGCAAGTGCAACGTTGCAATGCAATGGGATGGAATTGAAAAAAACGGAGAATGAAATGAGAAGATTGCAAAATCACACACACGCACGCACATCGATCCCTCGCTTTTTTTTTCTTGTCTTGAAGCGTAGAAAAACTTAGTACTGCAGACTGGTAATGCAGACTGGTACGTTATACAGTGTGTACATTCTACAAAACATTCTAACCCTTACGTCCAACACTATAACCTTTTCCTTCCTCTATTTTTATAATGTGTGATTGTGATTGCATGATGGGCCCATGGACTGGAAAACTCTGTTTTGAGATAACGTCCTCGTCATAATATTACAAGTACGGCTCCTTCACTTCACAGGGAAGATAAAAGTGTCAGAATAATATCATAACAACCCTTTCTGTTTGTATTCTACAAGGTAGACCAGAAAAATTGATTAATGTCTTAAAATTCTTGCTTAA
>JAQGCA010000611.1:0-25083 GCA_034698945.1 Protaphorura quadriocellata
AAAGCCTCAAGGAACTTTCTCCTTGAAGCTTTTTTCGGAAGCTTTTTTGATTTGGCTTCGCGCTGAACCTCTCTATTTTCTAACAAATAATTTCATTCATGTCCAGGGCACGGCTAAACGCTGGTGCTAACTTTTACATTGTCGGAAGAGATCCAGCCGGTCTGCCACATCCGGAAAACCCATCTATAGATCTATTTGATCCTACTCACGGGTCACGCGTTCTGAAAATAGCACCTGGACTTCCAGGACTTGAAATCATTCCATTCCGAGTTGCTGCGTATGACCGTACAACTGGAAAAATGGATTTCTTTGACCCCTCAAGAAAAGGAGATTTTGACTTCATTTCTGGAACAAGAATGAGAGGTTAGTTTGAGGATTTGCTCACCAACAAAAAATTAATCGGATTCAATTTTAATGTGCATTGGCATTGTAGGACTCGCAAGAACGGGACAAGATCCGCCGGACGGTTTTATGTCTCCGAAAGCGTGGAAAGTTTTGTCTGACTATTATCTTCAACTTGGTTCACATGAAAATGGAAATGGAATTCAAACTAAGGAGTTCATAAATTATTTATTCAAGGGTCCTGACTAACTTACTCGTTTTGGATTCTACGATTCTCGAAGCATTCAAATCAATAATTTGAATACTAGCAAATCACAGCTTTAATACATTATGTGTGACCAAGATACAGTCAAATTGTTATTTAGATTAGGGTCCCTGAAGTATGAGTGGTGTGAGACGGAAAATTCTATCGACTAATCATTGTTTTAATTTAGTTGACTCTACATCGACATTTTAATATATAACGTTTTTTATTTTAAATGGTGTTTTTGGAGTTTTACATCAGCGTGACCATTATGATCTTGTTACGCATTAGGTTTTATCTAGGTAAATAAAATTACTTGTTTGAAATCAATCGCTCGTGTGGTTCTTTTTTATTCAAAACCGGTCTATATGGGGTGTTCCTATCCATAAATACGAAAAAAAATTCAAAATGAAGACAACACAACTACAGTGTTTTGGAGATATAGGGGACTTGTTCGGTCCGTACCTTTCTCCAACGAGTGGGGAAAGCAAGAGTTTCAACAAGAGAAAGCGGTGAAAGCTAACTTCATCCTTATATCTGAATTGAGCTCTATGTAAATTGTACGGTCGAAACAACCTGGTTCTGGCGACGGAAATTTGGTCACGACTCGCAAGAATATTAAATATGAGCTTCGGATGAAGGAGATCCGGTCACCGCGGCCAAGTGGACGCATTTGCTCAGGTGTCCGCTCGGACATGTTTCATTCTGTTATTACTTGATTCTATTCCGTTATAGAGGAGGTAGAAAAGTTTCTGGTTTCGCTGAAATAATTTGTAATGAAATGAAGTGCATTTCCCGTGACAAATACAACTAATACAAGTACGGGGGACCAGCCAAGATTATTGTCATTGAGTCTGTTTTTGTTTCTGTATTTTGTGTCAGTTCAAAACTATATTGAACTTTAAACTTTGGAGTTCGACAACTGGACCTTGTTGATAATGCAGAGGACATAACTTGAGAGCATATTGAATGAAATAGTGAATGAATTTCTCAATAATTTCGTAATCTGAATTACAAGTCCACGCCTTCGCTTCTCACAAGGAATCCCTTTTAGAATGACGCTTTAGTTGAGTTAGTTAATTCATTTTATTACCAGGCTAAATCAGAATTATTAACTTCGATTGTCCTGGTCGTGATCAGTACGAAAGTTTCGTTTGAGAATGATATAATAGTTTCTATTACTTCATTACTTTCGTGCTTTTACGTGCACTTCGGTAAATGCGCTTGGATGGATGTGTAGTGTATGGTTGAAATGTTTGACAAAAATTCCAACAAAGAACCAAAAATTTAACCGTCTGTATATTGGACATACTTGACCTCTGACCTCAGAGCAGTGAGTGACTTGATGTAGTAATTGATGGTTAGTTTTTAGCCTATATATGTGAATTTTCACGAAAAGTTGTTTCCTTGTCAGAGCAGGAAAACCGCTGCCCTGTGAGATTTCTCTCGTGAACCTAAAGTCCGCTCAGGCCCTGGAGTGGTGGTAGAATTGAATTTAATTGTTAGTCACATTCCGGAATTTCAGAGCAACAATTCGACTGTCAGCTCTCTAAAAAAGCAAAAAAAAATTGTTTGTGTGGATTTACCGATTTTGATTGAGGATTCACTCAGTATCAGTTCAGGTAAGTGCTTTTATTATGGTATCAAATGTGTGGAATAATGTATCACTAGAACTTAAATTCCCGGTCCTATTGTAATAAGTTGAGGTCAATCAAGGTCATGTGTGTAAAGTAACTGGAATTACCATTAAATTACTAAGAAAATTCAAATAATGGATAGCAAAGAATAATTTAAAGGAAGACTCGAAAAATAAATAGCAATACACTATAGGTTAGTGGTTTTGCTTTAATTATCAATAAAAACAGTTTTAATATTGACAGTCAGTGCAGTAGTAGTTTTTTTCTCATCGCTCATCGACTAACACGTCTAAACTCTTTCTTGCCAGACTTTCTAAGAATATTATTATGTTTACAAAACAAATGAATTGAATGATTGGCCATTGACATAAAACAAGAACTTTTTGTATCACCGTTGTAATAATATGATGCCATTCCGAGTATGAAGTCTGCATAGAGTAAAGATCCCCTCCCTCACTCAGGGAACCAATTTCTTTACTCTATGGAAGTCTGTTAACGATTGATTCGACGAATTTAGATAAACCAATTTTCTCGTGTATTTTATTTCAGGTCTTGAATTCATTTTTTATTAAACGCTGGCTGAGATTTCCGAGGAAGTAAAATGCTGAGTAATACGGGGTGAGTGGCTTTTTACAATAATAACATAAACCTTGCCTGACTTCGGATCGGATGCTTGTATTATGCGATTCGTGTATTTACCGATATTGTTTGTTCGCTAGGAAATTAGCCGGCCGTACCGTCTTCATTAGCGGAGCAAGTCGTGGTATTGGAAGAGAAATAGCGCTCAAATTAGCAAAAGATAAAGCAAATATTATAATTGCGGCAAAGACTGCAGAGGCCCATCCTAAACTTCCCGGGACCATTTATTCGGTAGCCAAGGAGGGTAAGGCAGAATTTCACATAATATTCGAATCATATCCTTAATGAATGGGCTGCAGCTCGATTGATGAAATTTTCTTTCAACAAGCATTGATTTAATATCCGTGATGGTTTTGGAATTCAGTTGAAGCGGCTGGAGGAAAAGCGTTAGCCTGTATTGTCGACATCCGGGATGAAAAACAAGTCAATGATGCTGTTGAGAAAGCCGTAGCCCAATTCGGGGGTATCGACATTGTCATCAACAACGCCAGTGCTATCAGCTTGACTAAAACAACCGACACTGATATGAAAAGATACGACTTGATGCACAACATCAACGGTAGAGGAACATTTCTCGTGTGAGTTTTAGCTAAACCCTTCGGTTTCGGGCTGTGGGTTATGCTTTTATTCGTAACTAAAGTTTTGCTAATTTTTTTATTTAGATCAAAAGCTTGTATTCCGTACCTGAAGCTCGGACAAAATCCTCACATTCTTAACCTAAGTCCCCCAATTAATTTGAATCCGAAGTGGTTCCAAAATCACGTTGCCTATACAATGGCAAAGTACAACATGAGTATGTGTGCCATGGGAATGTCTGAAGAATATCGTGGAGACGGCATAGCTGCTAACTGTATTTGGCCTAGAACTGCAATTTTTACTGCAGCTATGGAAATGTTAGGTGGGAAGGATGTGAAGAATCAGTGCAGGAAACCTGAAATTATGGCCGATGCTGCTTATGCCATTTTGTGCCGAGATAGTCACAAATTCACAGGGAACTTTTGCATTGATGAAGACGTGCTTAAAGAGGAAGGCATTACTGACATGGCTCAATACGCTTATGATCCTCGTTAAGTCAGAAATAAGAACATTCTTTACCCAACTCGTTCACAAAAATTTGTTGAAGAATTTTAAGTTAATACTATAATTTATTTCAGGTGCCGAGTTGATGCCTGACTTTTTCTTGGACGAAAAACTGCACAATAGTATCCATAGTAGTCAATATGCGGTTCTAGGTCTGGGAAATCCTGTTCCTGCTGCTCCTGCCTCAACGACGGAAACAGCCGCACCATCAGCCACCGTATCCGGTCCTCCACCTGACTCAGATGTAGGCCAAGTTCTTGCAAAAATCAAGGGTGTGATTAATGAAGAAGCAGTGAAAACTGCAAAGGCCATTTTTCAATTCGATTTGAAAGGTAAAAATAGTTTATTGGTTTACTCTTATATCTTCCGGTTTCATTCAGAATTTCTAAATCTACACAGTCTGACCGACCTACGACCTACATCCTTAATTAACAAAAGTAAGCGGTGGTCACTTTGTGGCCCCCATACTTGTTTTTGTTGCCTCCAGACAGACTACATTGGTAATCCAAAATCCAAATACTTTTGTGATTACGTATTTGCAGTATTAATATCAAGGCCCAATATAACTTTATTATGAATCACACCAGAATCTCACTTGATATAGCGATAACGTTTTTTAAAAAAATCCGTCTTTAAAATAGTACCTGTGCCCGCGCCCGTGCCTGAAACCTGGGCTCGACCCGAGAGGGCGATAAATTTAATACAACCATTTAAACTTTTTGTGAGATTATTTTTAAATTTGTTATTTATTTCTCGATTATGTGATTCGACAGGGAAAAACGGAGGATTTTGGTTTCTTGACCTCAAAAACGGTCCAGGAACCATGGGACTGGGAATGTCTCCCACAAAGTCCGACGTAACTTTGAGCATGAGTGACGATGATTTTGTGAAGATGTTCAGTGGGAAATTGAGTCCAACTTCAGCGTATATGATGGGCAAATTGAAGATGAAGGGGGATATTACGAAAGCAATGCTTCTCGATAAATTCATGGGAAAGTTGAAGTCCAAATTGTGAGCTAGTAAATTAATCTGATTTGAATTATATATGTTCAGTACTTGTGCTAATATTGATATTGTTGCATGGAAATTTCAAAGTCAGGGTTTTTTTAAGTGAAAACAATATTTCACTTGCATGCTAAATCAGTGCGACCAGTTTGTTTTTGACTAGGGTTAGGTTTTTGCTTTATGAACAATGAGGAAATAGGATTATTTAGAGATGCTCTATTTTGGGTAAAATTGAAAATAAAGTTGGGAAATAAAATTCAGAGATCACGACTCTTCGTACGTTGTATTTTTCATTCTGTTGAAACGAGAAACTAATTAATTTATATTCTTCTATTTCATGATTGAGCGATTCAGCGACTAAACTTTTCAATCAATAAATAATTATTATAAAACTAATTTTATTAGATCTAATGATCACGATTGTTGATTAAAACTCCCCATTCCTCTTCCTCTCCTGGAGAAAATTTATACATTGGAATTAGATGGTGCCTCAGTCGATCCAGTTTTCTTCTTTTAGACATCCAGAGGAGACCCTGTTTCAATATTTTCATAAAATTGTATTAGAACTGTCAGTCGTACTCTTAAAAAACAGCCCTACAATTTTGAAATACAATACAATACAACCCGGAGAATTAGATATTATGCTTCTGAATTCAATAAGAATAATTAATAATTTTTTTAATTCGAATGAATGATTCCTCCACAAATACATGATCTTTCAGATAGAATAGTTGGGTTTCCTGTTCTTTAGGATTAGGTGGTTAGAAAAATCACGCCTTATGCTTATTAGAAGGCAAACAGGTTGTGATACATATATCATTTTAGTCAATATCATTTTACGATTTAACGAGATGGTCAATGAAATTGTAAAAAAAAACTCTCTCCAGTAGTGAAACTTACAATTCCAGATAGTACGGCGATAGCCACGATTATGAAAAGTGGAATCAGAACGAAGGCAACAGATTCAGTGTCAGGTTCATTCATTTGAACAAATGTTGAGTTTGGAAAGAGTGAGTCCGAAGTTGAGATTCCTGCCATGTCTTCAATCCTTAAAGGCGTCTGAGTGGTCTGAGTCAAACTACTTTTATTTGGCGATAGAATGACAGTTTCTGGCACCAATGTTGTCAATAATACGCCAGTATTTGTTCCGTCGCCCATAATTGCGCTAGTGCTAACTTCACTTAGATTCACATTCATTCCAATTCCAAATTCCTCATGTGATTTCATTGTTTTATTCAATTCCATTCTTAGAGTGAATATTTTGCCAGAATTATCTGCCTTTTTTGTCTACAGAAGAGTAACATGTTTGGGACCATGCCAATAGAAGTCGATTTGCTCCTGACCATCACTTGAATGATATTTACTGCTATATACTCTATAGCTGTATGTATTTTGTGTTTGTGTCTGTATGGGCTACGCCCGGATTGGACAATAAACTCCTTATTGATTGATTTATATAGGTGTACATATTTAACAGAACAGGATTCACGAGTAGACCCTAATTATACCACTACAATTAAAACTGAGTACTGTGTAAGTACTAGTCGGATCAATGAGAGAAACAAAAACGACACCAACCATCAACTTTTAATTACTACGTGTTTGTTGAACTAAATTTAGAAAAACGAAGCCCTTAAAGTGTTTCTTGGCTAGGATAGAACTAGTACGCTTGACTTAAATTCACTTGTTCACGTACATTCACATTGTACCAACCACGAGTGTACGAATGAATGAGATGACAAGCTGAATTAAAAATAGAAGAATTCGTCACCGTAAACAAAGTGTTAGGAGCACATAGGCGATAGTGTACGACAGACTCAATCCGCATAATCCAATCCAGTGCGAAATGTATGATGTGGTAAGGAAAACATTCCTCCAGGTTGTAGGTAAACAAATATGTTTCCTTTGTAGTAAAATACGTAAAATACGATTACGGATCATGCTGAACATGCTAAGTTTTATGAGTTTATTTTTGCAATAGATTAACAATTCTAGTGCTCAACTGGAACTCAAATATCGGAAACTGTCTGCTGGATCCAGACTTTTAACTCAAACCAGAAAAAGAACAGAATTATATAACAATACATTTCTAAAAGGCCATATTATTACTTGAGCCTCTCAAATAAGTGGTAGGATGTCCTTTCGAATTTTGAATGAGAAATGAGAATGGCTACGTTGAGTTAGTTTTCACCTGTGATTCTTTGCGAGGAACTTGCGCAAACTAGCATACACCACCAATTTCTTCACTTGACGAACCATATTGGTGTCTTAAAAATAAAATCATTAATCCTAGCCGAAAACCCTGAAAAAAGTTTTTAGTTTCAACTTTCTAGCCAAATATCTTCTGTCAGTCTATACAACCCATACCATCTCTAGAATCTTTGTAATAGCTTTATAACTTGAAAATGCCAGAAATATAAGGCGTCGACAACTCGACCCTTGGACTGAGAAAAGTGTATCGAATTTGACAAAGTGACTGGAAAGACATAAACATAATTCGAAGAAATTAACAGAATTACGACATTTCTGTTACCGCGTTCGTTGAATCGACTTTCTGTCCAGTATGTACTAAACTAACTTTGTTTTATTTCTATAATGGACTCTCTGGCACTTTATTCTCTGAACTGAAATTCCGATGACAATGCTCTGCTCTTACCTCATACACAAATTCTGATGCAAGGGTGGAT
Source organism: Protaphorura quadriocellata (assembly GCA_034698945.1). Lineage (NCBI taxonomy): Eukaryota > Metazoa > Arthropoda > Collembola > Poduromorpha > Onychiuridae > Protaphorura > Protaphorura quadriocellata. The sequence goes on from JAQGCA010000611.1 coordinate 7,635, forward strand.
TTATTTATACGACTTTATTCCTTTTGGGAAGAAGTTGTAAAACGTATTTACATGTAAATTAGTTATCACTTCACAGGTATGACTATATAGTAAATATATTATTTTCATTGTTTGGTGGCTTAATTCTTGGTTTCTAATTATGGCTAATTTTTTGTTAAAACATTGCAACGTCAATATTCTTGGCGCAATGGTATAATCCCAGCAGATTATAAATTTAATCTAAGCATTCTTAGCTCTCTGTCCGTATGTCACAATTACATTAAGAGGGCACCCTCCTGATCTTATATTGAAAAACTTTCACCACAGCCACACGTCCCTTTGATATTAGGGTTATTGAAGACAAATTCACTCGCCAGTTCACCGTCTTGGAAGTCCATTTCAGTTCCTAAAAGTGTCAGTTGAGCCTTCTGGTCAATCAGAACCCGGACTCCTGGAGATCATAGAAATAAAATAAATAATTAAAATTAGAATAAACCTTCACTCTTAAAACAAGATTGAAAGAAAATTCGGCTTAATGAAAGGTGTTCTTTGGAGAGGGATTCAAAGATATTTTCTACTTCTTTCCATCTAAGTTTGAGAAACAGGTTTCATAGTAACTTTCTTACAAGGAAATTAAGTCGATTCAAAACCCAACTTGAGACGTCATATAGAGAGTCGTGAGCACTGGTTAGCCCGCGTATAAAATTTTCGGACACTACTAGAAATTATATCAACCAAATCTAATTAACCACACTATTCTAGGATTAGGATTATCTACTGGAACTTCTACTCCCAAGAACTATGTATTTTTCCAATTTGTGTGATACGTGATACCATCCCGAATGTTCCATGTTTTATTAAAAAAAAGTGAAACGACAATTTTTTAACGTCACACGTCTGTTGCTGTTGACCACCCGCCTAACTTTCTAGCTCGCCTCAGTGAGTTGAAAATGAACATAATCTAATGAGAAGTTATGAGAAATCATAAAGTGTTTTACTACAGACGAGACCTATACGCATCTTATTCAAACTGACGATGATACTAGAAACGAGTAATCCTGAAATTCCGTTCTAAATAATAAATGGTTATTATGCAATACAGACAAAATGCCTTTCGTTAGACTTGTAATAATTCAAATAATCACAATACCGTCTTGAAGGACTTCTTCGTCCATGGGGGTTTTCTTCGTCGCGTACTCCAGGGTGTAACTTAGGCCATTGCAACCTCTTTGTCGAACACCGATTTTCAACCCAATCTAAAAGTGCAATATATGACTGCATCTTAAAAGCGGTAGTTGACTAAATTTTACAAAATCACATACACAATACAAAATGGGATGACGAGAATATAAATGACCGCCTACTCATTGAATCAAGAAAGGAACAAACTAAAATATCAAAACCTGCCTAAGGCCAAATGATGTGGTTTCACTCACATACTCCGATTTTCCTTCCAGAAGACTCCTTATTCGGTTGATAGCAGCTTGCGTCTGAAACGATTAAGAAAAATAACAGGAGAATCAATTAAACGTGCCAATTCTGAATTCAAATCCAATCCAATTCAAAGTATAACTGATTAAGACCCGGACGTATTTCTAATTTAAAATCAAGAATTTGATTTATCCAATTCTCATGAAAAAATGCTACACAAACCATCAGTTATTCTCCCTATATCCCTATACAATACGAACAACGAAATTATAAGATTTATCGGATATAAGGTCCGACATGATCAACATCTTGAACCGTCGAATTCGAAATGCAACTGCAACACCTGTTTTGAAATTCATCTTAGTCAGGCGAAAGCTATCAATGATATTTTATAAACCAAATTTTTATTCAGTCTCTGTATTGTATTCTATCGAAAATTACACACAAGATACGGAATACAATTACAGTTTGGTATAGAATAATTTCAACAGCTTGAGCATCCACAATGACATTGAAATTTCTTAAAATTACAGGGTCATTTCGACCGGAGTTAATTCCAACTATTAACAACCGTAATTAATTTTTATACATATAATGAATTTGTAGAATACCGTAAAATCACGAATAGAAGGCTGGCCCCTAATAGAGTTGGGACTCAAATAGAGTGCGGGCGGGTATTTGTCCGGCTTTCTCCATATAACTTAATGGTGAAAGTCTTTGACCTCTAACCTTGCGTGAATGAATAAAAGACCCGCATTCTATTCGGGATTCTACGGTATGTAAAGATCGGCGATTATCACTGTAATATCCTTTTTCATGGCTTTGGAAGTTTGAACCACTACTGTGTATCAGTATTTAATCCGTCTATGGTCTATTGAAAAACGTTCGATTTTCTAACCTTATTTTAAAGCTAAAATTATATTAAATTACCAGTTTCGTTTAAACGAAATTGGTTAAGTGGTTAAGTTAATTTCATTCGTAACAAAATATATTTCTTCGTCGAACTTACCAAAACAAGAGCAGCTCTTTTGGGGATGAGTCTTTTTCCTTTGACGGCTTTTACGGTGGCTGTTCCGACGACCTTTGTCCCTCCTGCTGACACCATTGTTCGTAGAAATACATTCGAAAACATTTAACTTTTAAACAATTTTGAAAACTAAACTCTAAAGTTTAACTTGTGAACGTGATTTGAATGTGTACTCGTTCGTGTGATTCAATTTGTGTGGAAAACAAAGTCAGCTGATTCAGTGCGACGTAGTCTCCTTGAGACCAACGCACGTGTTTCCGCTTTCACTTTCTCTCTATTTCTCCTTCAATTCAACTTGAACTTTCTGCTTTCCTCCGTCTATTTTTTCCCATTTGAGACAAATCGAAATCGCTTTCTCCATCACTCTAATCATACTAGAAGTTGGTTTCATTTTCAAAAATGTTTTCGTTGACCATTGCCCGTAAGGATGAAGGAAACGGCAACAGAGATCTACAAAAACATGTATATCTCAGATTTTCTTCATAGCCATACGGCCACATCGTATCATAAAACCTCATTCACGCCGTAGCGCGTATAGTAGTGAATAGTGATCGATTAACGATCACGAACTTATACCTCATCTTGTGAAACCAGGCCAAATTATCTCTTAAAAGGTAATGACAAGAGAACCCCCATGGACGTTACATTAATTAATTAGCATAGTTTGCATAGCTGGAACGTACTTGACGTAGCACAGAATCTAGAGACAGCATACCATTATGCTGGTTGCGAAGTTGTTAATGCAAATATTCGTTCATTCTTTCATCTGTTCGCGTAACCAAAATAAGACTGTGAGTTTGCTTGCACGTACTCGTATGTGTGACTGCGTAGATATAGCACACTAATGAAGAAAAAACAAAAGGAAACCACACGAAATATAGCGGCTGACAAGACCGAGTCAGGGTTGTATCAGCTAGGTGACCGGTGACCGCCAACACCACTGTAGGTTGTTCTCCTGGGTGTCCGTGTCACAACATTTGGAAGCATATTTTTGTCTACGAAACTTACATTAGAACTTCCAATTTTTGGTCATCCAAGAACTTGTGTGTTGGAGTTGGAATAATTTTAACATTTCAATCCTTTTTTTTAAATAAATAAAACATGTGGAGTCGCTTCCATTTAAAATCGTTTGTTTATATTTTGAATACAGTTAGCGTATGTGTTATTGACATTTCAATTCAGAGGTCTAAGCTAATTCAGTGAAAAAGTAATGACTTGAGAGCTTAAATGCGGTTATTGCCGTTCTTATACAATTTTGTTATGCTTTGTCAGCAAAAGTAAATTCTTAATACAATACAATGCATTCATTCTGTATAGTATTCGTATCCTTAAGTTGGGATCGTTTTGTCATGTCGCAGCATAATTCGCGTTCTTGAATTCATCCCAGGCATTTGCCTTATCGTACGTGTGTGTGATTTCTGTTTGAGTTGGGTTTGGATTTATTCTTGTTTTCACGAAGGAAATTTTGTTGTTTTTATTTGTTTACATGAACTGAAATGAGTTAAGTTAAATCGTTTGTAATTCGAGTCGAGTGTGAGCTAGACTTGTCCACAATTAATCTTGTTTGCTTTGCAATGAATAGACCCCAGGTCCCGATTTAGATGAAGTTTTCAAGAAAAAAATCCAAACTGACTGCCGTAGACAATAATTAGATGCCGGTGCTGCATGCTGGTGCCTTGAAGTCGGGTTCCCGCTTTCTGAATTTACCGAGTAGGAGAAAGTGGTGAAAGTCTGTGAGCTCACACTTTGGCGGAATAAATTATTACGACAATACTAATAGTTCGATGGGGAACTTTTAATTGGAGTAGGTAATTGTATTGCATTGCAGTTTATGTTTTGTGTATGGTATTTAATCAAATGAGTTCCATAGGTCGGCGATTTTTTGCAATAAATTCATGGATTAACATTTTTTGCTTTGTCAGCTCTTTGATTGTTCAAATAGTTTCAAAAGCGTATTTTGAACTCTAATGCTTCTTTGAATAGTTTCAATAACTAATGCTTATTACACAATCGCTCTGTTTGTAGAGAAATATAATATATTCATTACGCTAACTATTGTGATGTATACACGATTACATTAAATAAAGACCTGTGCAAGCTTTGCGTGCAATTAACTAAAATATACTCAGTTTACTCAGTTATGATCATTCTAAGTCCATCGTATTGAACGTATGAAAAAATCTCACGGTAACCTTCGACATCACAAAAGGTATTTCTCGAAAACGGCAAATACATTAAAGTCTCTGCTCCAAACACCTTCCAAAACACCAAAACCAAGATTATGAGAATTTATAAAATTTCGACGGATTCGAAAATTATTTTATTTTATTATAAATCCGTGTAAAGAAATTAGTGATACTATGACGAGCTAAATTTCGCATCATCTCATCAGCGATCACGTTCTGAATACAAGGAAGCACAAGCACAATGTCATTTTCAGGTCACAAGGAAAGTTAGTGCTGAACACTGGAAAATTCTGAAATTTAGAAAGTAAGAACCAAAATCATTTTTTCCAAAAAGTGGGAAAGTTAGAACCATAGAAAGGAAAGCTAGAACCAGACGTTTGGAAATCAGCCATGCTGACTAAAAATCATGTAACTAACACGATTTGACGAATCTAATGACATTAGCAATGAATTAAGGACATTTTGGTCATTTCTTTAGTTCATATTTTTATATTTCTCCATCAGACCAAGGTATATAAAAACCATGCTTTTTTTTAAAACTAAAAAAACTGACTTTTTCTATTTAATCGGGATTTTTTGACCTTGTGTGAGAGTGAAAACTTGATGTATGTCAGTCATCAATCGGTCTGCATTTATAACTTTCTAGACACATCCTGAAAATCCTCACCCAAAGGCATTGTAGTTTAGAGAATTTTTATGAACTGAATGAACTAGAGACCAGAGACCCGATTTTCCTTCAAAAAATGTCAAACTCTTTATTTTACTTGGCACCGTGTACATTACATTGCATTGCATTGATAGTGCCTTTTCCTTTCCCTTCCTTTCTCTCTGGTTCGCCTCGGCAGGATATGGGTTTCCAATTTCTTAGCCACCCTGTATAAAGTTTAGTCACTTTCCTCCTCCGTCTATAAACTTAACAAGTGTGCTTATTTTATAAGTCACCGTCAAGATACTCTATTGTTGTTGTTCAAATTCTCTTTATTCACGGCATCGTTTAATTAACTCGAGTATAAGATATGTTGAAACTTGACAAAGGACGGAAAGTAGTGCCCCAGTAATCATTAATTAGTAATCAAGGGTACCATCAACCATCAGAGTCCTCATCAAAGGCTATGCTCTATCGGGCCCGGCCGGACTGGCTGCTTAGGGTCGCCGTTGGCAGTTAACATTAGTGGCATAAGACAAAGGGCGCCTTAATTCCATGCCCATAATTCGCCAACTTTCCCTTATGGCCAGTCCGGGCCTGCCTGTCGGGACCGGGACCGTGAATAAAATAGTGTTCTCACAAATAACAAATGCAAAACTTGACGTTAACATAGATTCCTGAGCTTTTGCGCGGAGCGGAGTGGATTCTTGAAGATTGAGGGACAAAATGCGAGGGGTTGGTCTTGGAGCGCATGCTTTGGACTTCGTCGGCGTGACGTTGAGTCCCTATGCCATGCCGTGCAGAGTGGGAGAGTAGTGTGTGTGGCTGTGGATCGTGAGTTGGTGCTTTGGTAGTTTTGGGTAGTTGTTTTCGTTCAGTGAGAGACGGGTGTCTTTGGCGTTTGGTCTAGCGAGATGGTTGTGGGGAAGTGGTCGTCTCTCGCTCTCGTCGGCCAGAGTTGGAGTTGGAGTTGGAGTTGGAGCTGGATGAGAGGAGAGAGCAGTCGATGTGCGCCATCAGTGCAGAGTAGCTGTACCGCAATCCAACAGCCAAACTGGCACCTTCAACTCCTTTTCCCCTCTCTCCAACGGCCACGACGACGGTCAACACGGTCACGGTCGCCGAGGCTGTCACCAACGGCCACCACCACGCCCACATGCAGCAACAACCTCCGCTTCTTCTCCTCAGACAAAGGCTAATTGACGCGGTGGACGACAAGTACCATGTAAGAATAATGTCATCCAAAAAATACTCTTCTACCTCTACTCCTTTCGCCTTCGCCGCTCTGCCTCTACCTCTGACGGAGGGTCAGGCAGGAATGAGTGTGGAATCAACACCAATCCAATCCAACCATATAACGAACCCCAACACCACCCCATTCAGGATCTATTTCCTCTATGTGTGTCATCTAGAACATTCATTCATACCGTACGGATTTCAATTTCAACGTACTGCTCACATTTCAGTTTTTTTAATCCATTCATCGTAAAAATTTAAATTAAATTATGGCTAAAACAAATGGTTGAAAAATAATTCCTTGAATGCTATATTTAATTCTAAATGTAATGGTATATTAATTTTCTACTGAGATTAAAATACCGGTTAGCGGTAATGAAATGGTAATTGGTAATGGTTGGATTGTATTGCGGACGATGACCGCTCGTGCCCTGTCTGTCTACCCCTCGAATGAAATTGAAATTATGAAGACATACATACGCTGACGCTGCGCTAAGCAAAGCAAAGCAATGCTGTCCCGGCCTAAAAAATATTCTGACCGACCCTGACCTGAATGAAGCCCTTGACCTTTGATATTGATATAAATCAAAATGATGCAAGTGAGTGAGATTCGACAGTGAATTTTTTTTTGTAGGTACAGGTACCAGGTACAAGTACCCTGACGGTGGTGCGCAGGGTTTTAATTATTTATTGCAATTTCAGTTTTTGAAGCCTGAAACATTTTCATTTAATTGTGAACGATTATTGTCATAATTATAATTATATTTTATCACATTTAATTTTAATTTAAGAACGGACTAGACTAGAGGATTTGATGGTAGTTTGACTTGATTTTGACTTCTTTTTGTTGACTAGAATCACAAATCACAAATACACCTTTATATTACCTAACACACTTTGTTTTTGTCCTGTATGTTGAGAAATTGTATTTATGAAAATTAATATGAAAAGTATAAATTCTGTAAAAAATTATTTGTGTCAAAAATCACTGGCAAGTTTTCATGTGCTATCTTTTATTTGTTAATTAAGAATAATGAGAATTGTAATGAGGGTTAGATTATAGGCTAGACCGAGCAGTCATTGACCTGCCAGTTGTCATTGTTCTTTGCAACATTGCAACTTTGATTTGATTAGATTCAATTCGGCTAAACCTTAGGCATAGCAGAGGAGAATAGATAGAAATTATTTCACTTTAATTGAAACGAACAGAGGTTATTGAGAAAATATTATACTCGTCAATGGAAATAATTAGGGCGAAGTAATAAGTAGAATTAGTGGAATAAGATAATAATATTGGAGTACGGGAGAGTTAGCGTTTGGGATTCACCGTATGTTAGTGTTTGCGGACGTGGCAAGGAAATGGGTTCAATTATAACGGGATATTCTATTTAGTATAGCAGGAAGTATAAATGTAGTAAATTCCGAATTATCCAACCAAATAAAGGTTTGGAAATCCAGTCTTATCTGAGTGTTTGACACAATTTTATTTTCAATGCAACACTCCGAGGTGAGACCTTCGGGGTGAAAGTGAATCAGAGAAAGTTACTTTCCGTTAGAACGTTCGAATTATAGTATTAGAGACAACGAGCAAATTAGTTAACAATTTTGAAGGCAGAAAAACCCAAAACGGGAGAAGATTATTTTAAAATTTTCTGAATTTAGGGAACCTAGAATTCGTATTCGTATCTGTACTTAACAATTCATCAAGAGCTACTGTATAGTATGTTCTAGGGCAGGGCAGGCGGAATGGGACTGACTATAAATTCTAAATGAACATAGTTATGTAAATAGTTTAGATTCGGGATTTAGGGAATATAATAATTTAAGGAATAAACGAAACGCCATGTCTTTGTATTCATGTCAAGAATTGAGGACACGTACTTATTCTCGACAGACAGGCATTCAGTAAAAACCTGAACGCACCTAACTGTAGAGGAGTAAAACCAAGTTCTGATGGGAAGAATGTCGTCCGTGCTTCCATTCCATGTACACACAAGGCACACTAGAGTTGAACTTAGGTATCAGCACTTGTGACTTGATGTAAATGTGTAGCAATACGTTACGGGCACGGCACGACTTGAGTAAAATCGGGTTTTCGGTGTGGGTCTACTTTCCCAGTTCAGTTCGGTCAGAATATTTGGTCGCGAAAATCCATGCCAAGGCTGTGGCTGGGAATGAAACGTACCTACCCAACCAACCTCTACACCACTGTACTGATCTTTTTCCTGAAAAAGAAAGGACTGCAATGATTCGAAGAGTTTGAGTCAGGGGACAATTTCGGTCCACTCCCTCAAATCCTCCGGTTGGGCAAACTATTGGGGAAAGCATAGCTTTTAATGCGAATCTTTGGGAAAATTCCACCCGACCTTTCCCTGGTAGACCGTCTCCTATATTGATTCCTTTTCTTACGTCAAATCCGACGACCAATGAGAACTGAGTCAACTTCATCCGAATCAATTTTATTTCGGGAAGAACGAAACCAACTTGCGTGTTGAAGAAAGTCAATTCTAAGGGGTTGCTTTCTCTGATTCTGGTAGTTGGGGGAAAGTCACTTGTGCGCAGGAAAGTTAGCAGGTCGCACTCAGTATCCGTATAGACTATTCTTTTCATCTAGCCGGGTTGACCTATACCTATGGTTTTATGCCCAGACAACTGCCTCCAGAAAAACTATCGAAATTTTCTATAATGAATTATGAATTCGTCGGCTTGTTTGTTGATGTATAACTGAACCACAATTCTAACTCATGTCCATGTGTAGCACGGATGATTAGAAATGCGGTATAAAATGTAAACTTTATGCGATATACGGATCTGAGATATCTGAGAAATATGAGAATCTATACGAATATCGTATATCGTTTTTCATGCACATGCTTTGTTTCACACGAATTTTTAGTTTTTCTGTAAATAAAACTGTCAAACCAGATAAACAGAAGAATCAGATTGACACCCAGTTAATGGGAACTTGTAGATAATGTAAGCAACTAATCGGATACGTTTCGAGTATGAATTTATATATGCATACAAACATACATACACAAAACAATACATGTATACAAGTATTCGTAGTACGTACGGTTAATATATTACATAGTATGATAATGCTAGTAGTATAATAGTATAATAGGAGTACTTAATTTCAATTCAATATGCTTATATGCATATTTTATATCTGATGTTCGTCAGATGTGTGACCGACTCACCGAACTGTCATATAGTCAGATCTGACTGACTACCGAGTACCGATCGTTAATCGTTGGTTTAGCCTAGTCTAGTCCGATCTGACATTTCTCTGAGCCGAAAACCTTGATCTATCAGACATTACTCCACCCTACCGTTTTAATTGGGACGGGTCCTTTCCAGCTAAAATATGGATAATTATGATTATGACTATTGACTATAAGATGAGACTGAAACCTTTTTGAAATAAGTCCGAATTCGTCGTGCCCATCAATTTTTCAGATTTACCACCTTTCTTTTTTCGCTTGTCCACAATATTTCATGATAGTGATACGAGGATTGTTTTCTATAGTTTATATTTTAAACATTTGTAAAATAAAGATTTGGAAGATATGACTACGACACAGGAGCACTTCTTAGTAGAAATTCCCTGTGTGGCATTGGCATTCCCGGAGGGGATTTATTTAATTTCGGACTAGAACACTAGAATGGTTATAGTACATGATGGCAAGGTTTGATTGATTGTCACGAAATTACTGATAAAGGTTTGACTGATAAAGGATAATACCGTAAATGACCTAATACAGCCCCGGAGCTCTATTCATTCAGGTGGGTTCATGGGTCGAAGACTTTCACCACTTTCTCCATTAGGTTACATGTAGAAAGTTGGAGCCAGGGCAGACCCGGGCTCTATTTGAGCACCGTGTTCCAAATGGGACCCGGGCTTTATTAGGTCACTTACGGTAATCTAACTTAGCAGTGGTACAGAATTGTTCAAATTAGTTGCCAATCCAAATTGATTATGGTTTTGTTTTGACTTTTCAACAGGTAATTGATATGGCTGCAATCGTTGATGTTCTTGGAACTCTAGAAAAACTTGCTGTGACAAAAGAAGTGCTCGAGGTGAGTATTTTCTACTTATCTACTAATCTACTTATAGTTCTCGTTATTATAATTTTGTGGATTTGTCTGTCTACCTCTGTCTACCTCTGAATACCCTGTTAAGAATAGTGGTCTCACAACATAAAATTTTTCTTGTCTTACCCAAAGTGTAAAACTGGATTGTTGCAAATGTGTTGTTAAAACTGTGAGTGTTGCAAATTCAGCTTTACGTATTCGTATTATATTTTATATTTGTTAGTTCCGGGCCTGAGAAATTGATAGATTATATTGAAAATGTGACTAAAACTGTTTTCCTGAATTTTAGAGTACACGCCTAGGACGAACAGTGAATGAGTTTCGTCGACGAGTAAACAACGAACAGTTGGCTAAACGTGCCAAGGATCTAGTCAAAAAATGGCGTGATCAAGTCCTCCCTGAGCAACCTTATCAACCATCATCACCGTTTGTTGGTAGACCTGTCAACGGCAATGCTTTTATCGTGTCAGAAGGTCCTGGTCAGGGACCAGGCAGTTTATCGTACGCCTCGAACACAGCATTATCATCAGTTAATGGAAAATCTGCTCATCCTGTGGGTACACAGAATGAAGTTCCCGATAGCCCACCAGCCCCAAGTGAACACTTCTTCCCTCATAATGTCCCGCCCTCATCTTCGTCAACTAATATTAATGGGAGTGTTATTCCTGTCTGGGATGGACCAGCATCTACTCAATTCACATCAGTTTCCTCTAGACCTCCAACCCCGGGGCCTGCCTTTCGCGAAGGATCCCCTGGTTCCTCAGCTTCCTTGGCCTCTATAAGTCCAAAGCTTGCTTCTGCAGCATTTATTACGTCCACAAGTCTCGGTTCACCTAGTTCGACAAATGAGCCGACTTCGTCTCTGAAGGGCCGTGGAAGGAAGCGGAAAAGAAAAGCAGTCACTATGGAAGATAAGCTGGCCGATGGTAAATAATGAAATTAAAGTTAATATATTTTGGCACTCACTCTAGAATATTACTATGCTTGAGGGTGGAGGGGGGTGCGACCCTTTAGTTTGTTTTAGAATTTTAGTAATTACTATAATTACCATGATTACTAATTAGTCTTTTCCTCAGCCATAAATGTCTCGTCTCCTTTAGTCCCTTCGTCCACGAGCGTGGCGGTACAACGAGACTTTTCCACTTAAGGCCATTTCTTGTGGACGTGAACACCTACAACCTACTAATGGAGTCTTTTGAAGTTTTCACCTAAGTTTCCTGAAAGCTTTTTGTGAAGAAGCATTTATTTTTTAAATAATTACTTCAATTCTGAAACGAAATATTCGTTTATATGGATAGTGAGCACTTAAAGTTCCCAGTACCCATCCTTTGTGGTATCGGTGGACGATTTTTACAGTTAGCCTCACCCTCTTTTTAACTTCTGGTCGTTTAGGTGATTCGGGTTGAGCAATAAGATTCGAACTTGACGAACTTCAGTAACATCGAATCATGTAACTGTCGTTATCTTCCTTGCATATTCGAGTCAACGAGTGCGACTTTTCAAAATTCTATGGTAGAGCATTGACGTTTTAGTAGTCTAAAATAGGGACACGAAATCGGAGAACCATGCTAATAAATCTGTGGTTGGATTTGGTTTGGGTTTGGGTGAGGATACGAGTTGGAAGGAAAGAGGCCGGAGGCTAAAGTCCCAGTCACATGTCATATTATAGCCCGAAATTATGTGATAGTCTAATTTCTGCTTCATATTTTGGGATGGGAATGTAGAATTTAGTATAACTCTGTCCGAAATATCCTATATATTTTTTGTCCTTTCGTAGTTTCCTACTCGGTTTCCTTACGATACTACTAACTTGAACCGGAGATTGTTGCACTTTTTTTTGGATTGATTGATTTATTCAACTGTCAGACCGATTTCACATACGTGTTCAAAGTACATACTTGAAGAAGGGGGCAGGGAAGGGAGGGAGGGTAGTACTACCCATTTGGACCGGATGGAACGAATTCACCGGTATTGCGGCGAATATTGATATCTGCGGGTTTTCGGATATCCGTATCCGCCGACCACGCGGATATCCGCTATCGGCGAAATATCCCATGGATATCCGCCTTACACGGATGACCGCGGCATCACTTTCCATAGACACCCTACTCGACATTACGCGTTGATACCCGAGCGTACAGCTGACACGATACGCGGATATCCCTACCGGTATAGTGAGCAAACTCTGAAGGAGGAAACCCAAACCGATGGCCGAACCCCGAGCCCCGTCCGTACGACTGACACTAGTGATTGTAGAATGAGCACACCCACCGTCACATCGTCACCACACCACTACGTTGTCCTGTCTTGGATTTGCGAGATTAGCTCTACATAATTCTGTATTTATATTTATTAATGATTGTTTTTATTGTATTTATTTTAGTGACGAGTTTGCTCAAGGGTCAGATTGCTAAAGCCAACGAGCTGAGGTCGGGGATTCCCCGAGTTCCGCCACCAGCTGCCGTCAACTTATTAGATGAACACCGGAGTTCTTCTCCGGATGGTGGCTACTCGTTATCGGCAACGCTTTCCCCAGATGATCAACTCATCAAAAATGATTTGGTGGAGAAATACCTCAAATCTCAGTCAGAACTTATGTCTCAAATGGAACGCCAGTATCAAGACCGCCTTGCCCGGAACGAATTTCAGGATTCTGTTTCGGCAACGGAAGAAGATGCTGAAACAGTATCAAGTGTTAACAGTGTCCTGGCCGGTGACGTGACGGACGCTGCTGCCTCTACCCACTCCCCTTCTTCTACAAAAGATCGTCCAAAACTTTCTGCCAAGAAAGGAGACAAATCATCGACAAGAAGAAAGAAACAAGAATTGAAGGCAGCCGCACTGGCTGAGTCCGATCCTACTACCCAAAATTCCTTTCAGTTTGAAACAGAATCGGAAATTCTAAACAAACTTCCCCCGATTGACCCTAACATTTTGGCAGAATTTGCAGACTTTGAATATGACTTGTCTGAGCCAGTGGGAGAAATTTTGCCAGACCCTTCATTAATCAAAATTGAGACTGAACGACTGAATGATACAACGGGATACTCGGCAGAGTTAAATGTGAACGCAGCGTCAGAAACTATTAATAAAATGTTCGACTTCGGTGACAGTGACGATGAGGATGACGAGGACCTCATCGAAGTTCCAATACCCGAAGATCCTTTATTTCGACCAAGAGAAATTGAGACTGTGTTGATCACTGCCACCGCTATAGAGAAAGCAGAGGAAGTCCATTATAGAGAAGTTGATGAGTCGGAAGTAGAGAGACTTCATGAGGAGAAAGTTGAGAATCTCAACGGTAATTCCGATAAGGCCGGTACTTTTCGAGAATGGCATGAGACTCTCGTGGTTGAAAGTTATGGTGGTGAGGACCTTCTTGTCTTGCCTTACTGTGTCATTGACTTTTAGTTTAGAATTTTGTTCGTTTTTTTTTGAGTGATGAGTCTAAATGAATCCAGACTAAACTCACTCATTGAGATCAAATCAAATTAGTGTTACTATGAATAAGAGTTGATCGCATTACCTCGTCGTCGTCATCGCCACATCCACATCACTGTTACGTACCTTCCTTCGCTGCCTCGGCATATTTATTATAAAAATGCACCCATTATGCAATGAAAAATATTAAAAGTGAGCGATAACAGGTTGTTCAGTTCATCATCTCACTCTTCATTGTTGTTGTATGTTGCCCTAAAAAGGTGAACAGACTCGTTCGTGTTTTTGTGTCTACCAGAGCAGAGCCTTAACTTAAAAATGAAATATTTTAAATCAATTAATTGTATGTAGTTTTTAAGTAACACTTCATACTATGCATTCTTAAGTAAGGAGGTTGAACTGACTGTTATTGTAATTGTTATGTGTTTTGTTACTATTATAAAAAAACAATCGCGTAGGATATTGAAAATGAATAATTTTTGAATGACATACCATGTTACTACTGCAAGTCCAAAAAATAAATTCTTACATTATTTATAGTTTTATTAGATGGTGTAGTTGTTAAAACTAAAACTGCTGTGTTGTACTACTACTGTACTGTTAAATGTTGGTTTTGGTTGCAAAAACTGCTTTACTCGTGCGCTCATTCACGCAGGTGAGAAGACCAATCAACAGAAATAAAAAAATAAAAATAAAACTTATTTAATTTGAAGCCTACTTTAATAATTCTAAGCTTCAACTATATTAATTATTATGTACTTTGGTTTTAATTATCATTTTAGAAGTCTTGTTCGTTCTAGTAGAGTAGTGATTTGCATTATATCATCACACATTATACACAGTCGTTAAGTATTTACACACCAACTCGAACTTATGTAAGAATTGAGAACAATTTAAAAAAAACTCAAGATATTTTGGGTCGGGTTCAAAAATAATGCGCGGGGTTATTAAAAAAATGTTTTCGCAGTTCCACGGAATAAGGAAGCTGGAAACTGCACTTTACACACGTATTGCATTGCATTAAGTCATGTTTGACCTACTAATAAATTGTTCAATGGCGGAAAATGAGGAAAAAATAAAATGAAAACTACAAGTTTACTACAAAATTAATGAGTTCCCGATTAATTATTTCACTTCACCTCGGCACATTTCAGACTTTCAGTCAAGTTTAATTCAGATCGTATGCTCAGCGGGGAGTTTCTTTTCCTTGCTTGTACTATGCATGCAAGGGAAGGATAGACTGACTGTTCTAAAATTCAAACTGCACTCTTAAGTTCAAAAATCAAAATTCGTCGTCGTACGATAACGGTGTGGAGATTTCGCATTTTCAAAGGCTGTAATCTAAGATACTTGAAAATTGGAAGGGACGAATTCTCTTAATTCGGGTCACTGGATTGAAGTGGATTGTATACCCAATGAAAGTTTTCAATCCCGAGTCCTGAGAGAACAATATTTCTTTGTGTAGATCGTTTATGTTTCAGTTGATTCTGAGTTTGTCCATGTATTTTGAAATCTTTAACATAGACCCGTCGAAGTTTAGCTCACTTAACCTGCCTTTCTACAAACTCTTGAAAAACAAGGGTCTTCACCCTTTTAGAATAGGAATTATCCCATGATGATGACTATATCGTCAGTGTCTAGACTTGGGAAGTGACGGAGTACTAGTAGGTCAACCAACATTTGAGTATTTCGGTGTGGACCAATGCGAAAATGTCAGTTTCGTTGATTTGGTATTCTGACACTAATTTGATGGATTTAAGGATTACACCTTCACCGTGACCGCTACACGACAAACAATTTTACAAAATATGCAAAAACAAAATCTTACGCAATCTCAAAATAGGTTTAGATTTTGCTACATGTTGCATTTTTCTTCATAACCTAACCAAGTCCTGAAAAATTAAAAGGTTGAACTGAAATTGTAGCAAGTGCAAGTGCAAGCACCAATTTCAGTTCAATATCTAGTGCATAAGTTTCAAACTTAATAATACCCAACTTAATTCAATTACAACAATGAAAATTCGTTCCATTATAATTCTATCCCGACCTTGAGTGGATTTGCATTTGTTTGTCACTGCTCAAATCAGCATCAGACTGAACGTTTCTCACGATCCTGCATTTTGGGTGATGAATTCCCATTTTCAAAATTAAAATAAAATGACTTTTACAAATTTCTTATTTTTTCACGAGCCAAAAAGGACACTTGAATCTTCGCCCATAATTCTAGTTAATAAAATAATTTCTTTCATGATTAATTATAAACCTTCCTATTACAGGATGTTTATTGAGCAATTTATCAAACCCATACATGTGAATGTGAAGCAAAAAGTGAGAGTTTGATTCGGCCTCTGGCCATGTCAATTAGGTGTTGGTGTATCCCCCGTACCGTACCCTAACATCATCATAAACCTTAGTCCAGATTCAAATTTCCCAATTTGGATATTTTTTTCAGAAATGGTAAGATCTTTTTCTATTTTGTCACAAAAAAATTAAATACCGACACCGACATTGCATGAATAACGGGGTTCCTATATGGGTTTTGTATATTTGTATTAATAATTATTATAGTTTTAACTACTGTGTCCCTTATACATTATATGATTCGGTGAGTCATCTAAACTGGGTAACAGAAAATTGTGGTAAATCGAAGTGGTCTGTCTTAAAAATTCCAATCCCCTCCCCGTGACCTTCGACACTGTAACCATTGCCATTCTGATTTGACATTTCGTATGCCAATTTACGGAGTGGTATAGTGACAGTCAGTTCCAAAAATTTTGTTTTCAAAGTTTTGACTTGACGTCAAGTCTTCAGTCATCTATGTCATATGCATCAGGTCCAAGGGTCCGCTGTTTTGGATTGGACGTAATTTTATTACAGTCATCAATTCCATAGCTCACTCACATAAACATTAAAAATGAAACGTTGAACTATTCGCCGTGAGTGCTATATATCAATTCCGACTGGGAAAATCAATTCCGACTGTTAAAACCAATTTCAACTGTAATAGTGACTGTGAGTCAATTGAGTCATAATGGTAGACCTCCGCAAGAAGCGACTTCGACTAATTAATTAGCTGTTATTTAAGTACTGGACACTGGAGAAAACTTGCAAAATTGGCGAAATATGTATTGGTGTCCGGTGTGGCGGTGTCTGGTGTGGGTGTTGTTGGTTGGAACTTAAATGTTTTTTTAATGATAATATTTCTCTGTATTTCGTGCAAGCTTCAGTTTCCCGCTATTTGTATGATTGTAGATTCTGAGCGCGTTTAATCTGAGTCCAGTTTCCCCAACTGCTGTGCTGACCCCAATCTGAGGAGTCGAGTGGGTAGTGACCAGAGTACATGAAAGGAGAATGGGTAAGGAGATAGCCCGTAAGGGTGATTTTTCACCAATTCAAATTTATCTCAAG
>JAQGCA010000612.1:0-25082 GCA_034698945.1 Protaphorura quadriocellata
TCCCGGCTTCTCATTTCGAAAAAATTGTAGGCCTAAACCTAGTCGGTGTTAACGCGGACGAGAAGATAAATAAAAATGAAACCCCATTTGGTTAACTAAATTACGGCCTATTTAAGTTCAGGCCGGGTCGCTTCAGTTCACACCCGGGCCGGGAATCTTGTCGGGCCGGCACTGCGGCACATGCTGCTTCAGGTACTTGTTTCAAAAACGCGCCAACTTGTCTTTTCTATTGTATTATCTATGTTCTATGAAGGGCCCTGAGGGTGCCCTTGGCCCGTTCGTTAATAATCGTTTTCCCATTTAATACTGAACAACATAAAGGTAGCGGGAAAGGGAGTTAGGTGGCGTCAAAGTTTTCCCTCCAATACTGACCTCTATGACTACGGTTGCATTTGAGCCGCCCTAACTCCCTTTCCCGCCAATTTTATTCAAAAGTTTACCACGATGGATTGCGCTACTTTCCGGTCTCACTGTATAATAAACTTGTGTGTACAAATGAATCAAAAGAAACGCGCGTTTACGTGAAGAGCTACCGTGTGACCCGGTATTGGATGAATTTCCCGTCGTCCCGAAAAGTTACCAGTTTTGAAAAATTCGTCCCCGAAATCTAGCTAATTTCACAGGAACCGGACAAAAGACTTTTTATAGCTACTACCGAATTAATATGGATCCAAAATCCTGGTATTTGTACAAGCATTGGAAAAACAACTTCTTGTAGCTACTACACCATTTATACACAATATAAGTACATAAAGTCAAAACCAAACAATTTCGATACGATGTGCAGCGTTGTCGCCATTTCGTGTCCGATTTTCTTACGTTGAACAAACTCCCACATCCAACTACTTATGTTAATAGAATACCTACATAAATATTTCTGGTGGTAGTTTCTGATATCAACTATTTCGTAGTAGTTTTTCAGGAATAAAATTTTGGTTTCAAATTTCAAGGATTTGAATACGGCCGTAGCTGTGGTTAATTTCAGTCTCTCAAGAAAGGTTAAAAGTCCACAACGCTCCTGAAGATCACAACTACCAATTTTTGAGTGTAATCTGTAACATTTCATTTTGTCTTGAATTTGCTCAGTTATTGACAATTTTGAGATTTTTGCACATTGTCTTTTATAACGATATTTAGCCAAACATGGATGAAAATGTGTTAGTAGAAGATTGTCTCCTTTTTTTTGTAAACGAATAAGTTCAGATAGTGCTGACCACCCCCAGACAGGTAGGCAAAAATCAAAAATAGGAATTATGTAAGTGTTAATTAGAAGAGTAAAAACTTTAGTGTTAGAATATCGCTTAAGTTTTTTTAATTCCACCTATGGCTAAATTGATCTTGGCCTCCACCAGATCAACATGAGGTTTGAAGTTTAAATTTCCATAGAATAATACACCGAGATATTTAAATTTGTTTACTTAAGAACGTTATTTATGACTAAGTCTTTATTCTCTTTTTTTAGATCTGCTAAAAATCATGTACTCTTTTTTGGTGTAATTAATAACTAATCCAATATTATACTGGCACGATTAGAAACATTTTAAAAAGAATGGGTCCTAAAAGTGAACCCTGAGGTACACCTCTATTAAAAACGTAACATCTTGATAAAAAAACTTCTTAGATTAATTCTAAAAGATCTGTAACAAAAATAGGAACATAATACTGTTAAAATATTCGTATAAATTTTGAATTCATCTCTCATGGTTTCCAGCAAATTTTTATGCATAACGTAATCAAACGCCGTAATCAAATGATAGGTCTCATTCAGGGGACCGTTGTCGGAATCAAATTTCCCGAGTCGGACTCAGCTGAGATATTGCGTTCAAGACTCAGCCACACCTACTGATAAATGAATTTACAGTTTTAATCCAATCCAGTTTTATTTCTCTTCAAATGCTATGACGGAATTTTGCTCGAAGCTTGATTTTTTTAAGATGGTGGTTTCTCAACTAAAAGTTAGGTTGTACGGAAATTTGTAAGAATTAGGACCCTGCATTGGAAATACAAGTGATTTCCACAGACGAGCTTTAATATTTCATTGAATCCTGGATTTGATCCAAATTCTTATTTTTCCAATTCATATTCTAAGGCTAAAAATAACTGTTCAATTCCATCATGTCCAACTCTAATAATTCAGCTTTTTTTTAAGTTAGACTAGGGTATCTTGGGAATTTACTACAAGTTAGCTCACTATATATGTCAACGCGAACATGTAGAAAATATTTTGAGCAAATCTGAATTTGTTTAGTAGGTTTCTAGTTTTCTATCCTTAGACCTCTGACTCCAAATAACCAGATTAGATCAACATAATTGTGAGATATAGAGTTTCTGACTTTAATTTCTACTCTGTTCTTTCACACTTTTACGTCACCACATTAAACATGAAGAGAAAATTAATTAATCGGTTTTATTAGTTTTCTTTTAATGAGTTAAACACTAAGGTCTTTTAATTGCACCATGTTCCTAGACAACCCAATAAAGTTAAATTCCTGAGATATTGCGTCGAATACTTGTTTAGTTGTTACAGAAATGTACATTTCAAATAATTTATCGATTTTAATATTAATATCACTTTTATTTTAAATTATTTGACATCAAATGAAGGTACAATGATTATGAGTTTGAACGTTACTTATCGCCCCCAGCTGTAGTTTTCACCCCTTCGTTTGAGAGCGGCTTGAAATTCTGCCTCCGCTCTTTGAATGTCAGCGCTAGTGATAGAGCATGGTGGACACCCGTCATTCGGGCATGGGGGAATACACTCGCAAGTTGAGCCAACACAACGACCTCCACAGGAATTGAACCCCCCACCACAATTGGCTTGGCAAGCCCGAGTGTTTCCATTCCCACTACATCCGTAATCAGCACTCACTCGTTCCACTGAAACATTTAAAGATATACATTTATTTAGTAGAAAGTGCAAAATTATCAGACTTGGGTCAATTACATTAGAAATGTAATTAATTACAAATTACAAATTACACCCTCATTTCTGCTTGTAATTAATTATATTCACAAATACATTGAGACGTTTCGAAAGTAATTAATTACAATTACAATTTACGTAGACAGAAATGGAAAAGTAATTAATTTCAATTACAATTACGTAATTGTAGTTGAAAATGCAATTACAATTACAAATTACAATTCAAATTACTTTCTCGAAATGATTTTATGTGTGCTAACATCATAGTTACATCTTTGTATTTGATTGGCAAAATTTTAATTAATTGTAAAAGTAATTGAGAAAAATATAAATTCAGTTGCAAATTACAATTACACAGAATTTCTAAAGTATTTAATTACAAATGCAAATTACAGGTGGGATTCTGAAAGTAATTAATTACAATTACAATTACGTAATTGTAATTGTAATTGACCCAAGTCTGAAAATTATTTCATTATTATTTTAATTTATTTATTAAAATTTTACCATTGTGGATATCTTTGATTTTTCTTACCATGATTCTCCAAGAGAAAAGCAACTAGTGAGAGTAATAGGAATTTTTTAAGAATTCCGAAATTTCTCGGCTTAGGTAATAGGTATTTGATAATCATTGCAGAGAACAAATTAAAGTTTAAGTGTTTTGAATGAGTTGCAATGAAAGCATGGATGGACTGGAGAGCAAGTCAGATTTTAACGCTTTTATACTCGATCTAACAGACGTCACTCAGACACGACGATTTCAGACAACAATAGACCGTTTCAATTCCAAAGAAAAATTACAATGGGTCATCCTTGGGAGATTTTGACTCAAGACGTCATTTATATTCGACCTCGTACAAGGTAATGCTCCTACATAATTATTTTAAGTTCGTCTTATTGTAATTTTTTGTTAGTGACCATTTTTTTTCTCAACACCAACATGCACATTTCTTTGGACTTAAATTTTAAGACTTTGCTTGCATTCTCGTGTCGTGTCTTCAAATTTAACTCCACAAAAACTTATATACGACAAAAAATAGAATAGTACGAATAAGCACAATGTATGTAGAGGGTGACTAATATGTATTGTCTCCCTGGCTTCAACCTGAATCGACCCTGGGGTGCAAAAGTAAGAAATACTGTGTAGCCAGAATATCTTGCCCTAATCGTGAAATATTAAATTTAAAAATAGATCTTATCGAAATTTGAGTGTATATATATTTTTTTGAAATCTAGTCCATAGTTTGGTAACCATGCATATTTAAAAGTCTTCACATTCATTCGGAGCACCCTGTAGTTGATTTCAGACAGTTTGAATAGACGCTTCTCGAGGAAGACCGTTTCAGTTCCAAGGAAAATTATAATTGTTCAATCTCACGCGATTTTTTCTCCAGACGTCAGCAACTCGGTTCATTACATAATGGCCTCGTATAGATTTACAGGGTGGTTCAAAACCAAGTCCCTACTCGCCGTAATTGTTTTATTATTTACGCAATTGAAAATACGAGATAGTAATTTTTTTCAAAATTTAACTGTGCCTGTGCGTCCAAGGAGCCCTGTTACAATGCGCCGTGATGCACACGGCGTGCGATGTCAGTAAAAACGACGTGACGGGAATTGTAAGAATGATCACACTGAAACTGATTGGCCCCAAATTTTTAGGAGAGCTCCTCCTTGACGTAATGAACAATGTTTAAATGGGAATCGAGTCGATGAAAACTCCGGCATCACCGCTAAGGATCGCCAAAGTTGAACATGGGCACCACGTCCGAATGGTCTAAAATTTTGCAAACTGTTTTTCCTTGACTTTCTAAATAATGTTTAAATGGACTATAATACTCAAAAGTGCCGTGCTTCTCCGCTAAGGGTCATAGCAAGCTACTCATCGACCTCTAGCGAAGAGCCAAGGAATTTTTGAGTCTCATGGTCCGTTTAACCATTATACAAGAGGTGGGTAGAGGCAGTGTGCAATGTTTCAGGCAATTTGGACATGGTGCACATGTTAAACTTTTGTGGCCTCCAGCGGTGACCCTGGAATTTTTAACTCGGTCCTCATTTGAACAATGCTCAGAAGGTCAAGGAGAAGCGCTGTGCAAAGTTTGGGGTTAATTACTCTTAGGAGGGTTCATTCTCACATTTGCCGCCATGTTGTTGTCATTGATACAGCGTGCTGCGCGCCTCACGTGACATGACTCATTAGACGCGCAATAAAATCTTGAAAAATTAGAAATTCTCATATTTTGAATTGCGTCAAAAGTAAAACGATTAGGGCGAATAGGGATTTGGTTTTGGACCACCCTGTATGTTAGTTTGCATTATTGTAGCGATCATTTGTTTTTAATTTGTAATACACATTTTTTGTGAGTCTATTTGAAGATTTAGCATGGATAGTAAGCGCACTTTCTTGACAATGTGCATGTGCTTTCTCAGGAACCGGGGAAGGTTTGTTCTTTTGTAAATGTACAAGAATAAAAGGTGTAAATGCAAAAAGACGAAAAGATTGTGCACCAGCAGGTGTCACAGTTCTAATTCAGGTCAATCTGCAAGTAATAGGCAGAATGGACTCGGTCTAATCCCAGTTCATTCGGACTAGTTTGGTTCGAACCGGACTAGGCAATGTATACTTTTAGAACGGATATCCACCTGGGCTAGAACATATATAAAAAAAAACAAAAAAAAAATATCTTATTTCCCTCATGACACCCCGTAGGTCCTTACGCCGGAGGCTTGAGTTGTTTTTTTATTCAAATTCATAGTTTGACCAGTTTATATAAGTTTTAAACCTCAAGGTACTACCCATTTGGACCGGGCGAATGGAGTGCCCGGTGTAGCATGGAAAACCCAGAGGGAAAACTCGCCATATAGTACTGCCCGGACCGAGGATCGAACCCCGTACCAGTAGTTTTTGTAGGATGAGAATTCAAGACACTCACCACTACACTACCATGTCTCAGACTATATTGTGATATAATAAAATTTAAATGGTTGTTTTACTGCGTACTTCGTTGATGCTAATGTTATGAAACATTCAGGTATTCTGCTCATTGACTGTTTTACATTCCTGATTGTTCGAGCGCTGCAATGAAGACGTACAACACTGCAGAGCTAAATACCGTTTTCTGTTTATTCGATAACGACTGGAACGAAAATTAGACTGAAACTTTAATTTATTGTTGACACTCAGGTCTAACGATTGCTTCATACTTCTTTGAAATCTTGGGCGGTGTGCAGATATGATTCTAGTAAAATGAAATAAAAGTCAGTTTCATGAGATAAAAATGTTTAAGCTAACAGTATGAAGTCAAGCACGTAAGGCGAAATTAGAAATTACGTACCTGGACTGGAATTCTGGCCTTGCCATCACCTCCACAGTACATGTAATGTTGGCCATTGGTCCACTTGTCCTCAGCCACCCTTGCTAAGGTTGAATTGTCCTTATTCCATTCAAACGACTCCAAATATTCCCACATATTTCTGCCCGATAATTTGAACGGTTTAGTTATTGTAACATTCTTGAATAAATTTCCATATAGAGTTTCTGGACTCGCAAGTGTCATGAAGATGTCATCGACAGGATTATAAAGTTGGTCTGGACTGTGAAAGGAAATAGATGACTCTGAATACATCTAAGACCTAAGAGACCTGCCTTGTCCCATATTTAAAAGTAAATTGAAGTAGTAAGATTATTTATTTACACTGTCACGAAAAGAGCGAGTACACTGACTTTTCTCTGCGGCAAAAGTTTAAACTCAAAAAAATTTCAGTTCGCGTTGTACGATTTTCAATATTTTTTGTTAGATTATCTTTCAGACTTACTCAAAGTCTAAAAATTTGAAGCTGTTTTCACATGGTTGCGGGGTGCGGGGTTCGCCAAATGTCCCAAATTTTGAAAGTCGCATTAAGTACGGTTGAAATAAGAGCAGCCAGTTGCAAAAATTCCGGGAAGGTTCACAAAATGTACCCCCAAAACGAAGCGAACGATCAGAAGCGAAATCCGGGAGAAATCAGGTGCTTTGGTTAGAAAATTTGACCGAGTCCTGAATGTCTCCAAAAACTTCAAAACGCGGGGTAAAAAAATTTCATACTTTACCGCACAACGGCAACCCAAGAAGACCGAATGGGTGAAAACCTCTTATAAAGAGCTAACCAATCCCCAAATGAGCGAGTTCCCCGGTAGCGCATGGATAACACCCTTTGTACAAACGGAAGAGAGAGAGATCGCATGGTATCACGGCAGTAACAAGAAAAAAAATTCCGGTCACATTTTTGCCAAAATTTTCGCTCGAGAGAATTTTAGCAGGAGGTACTGCTCAAGCGGCTTTACACGGATAGCATTATCGTGAAGAGATTCTGTCCGTCTATTTCGATGCTAGAAGGGACCCTCAAAATTTTATTTATGCGAGATGGCACTCCAGCACATAAATAGAGTCAAAATTAAGAAACTTTTGACTCTATTCCGGTCTCGGAAAGTCTCGGCCGGTCAAAGATTATTGACAAGGAAATATACCGAATTTAAACCCAATATGTCTAGTCCGTGCTTCAAGATTCTAACATTAAACAACCGATTCCGACCGATCGAAATACACAAATTCGTCGCGTAACTGAGAAATAAAATTCCTTGACCTTCACCTTTATGACAAATTTAACCCGGTAATTTCCGAATCG
The DNA here is from genome assembly GCA_034698945.1 of Protaphorura quadriocellata. Classification (NCBI taxonomy): domain Eukaryota; kingdom Metazoa; phylum Arthropoda; class Collembola; order Poduromorpha; family Onychiuridae; genus Protaphorura; species Protaphorura quadriocellata. The sequence continues at coordinate 7,592 of JAQGCA010000612.1, forward strand.
AATTAGAAAGGTTAAGAAGTCTGACAGTTATTCGACTAGATATTGGTGTTGATGAGTATATCCTGAAAATGTCATAATTTTATCTCCACGAATAACCTTTTTATGTCACTTTGTAGTTAATGGTGCTATAGTGTACTCGATCTTTTTGTGACGCACATCGTGTATAAGGATAGGAATTACGTTGGGTTGAAAGGTACACCCATGGTCTTGAGTCCGTCACCACTGACCTCTTCAATCCCAATGGAATTCAAAAAACTGTAGAATTCCGGTTGAGATTTACAATCCCAGAGTTTAGATTTCGGGAAGTAGTGAAGGGCACCAACGCACATTTCATCATTAAGTGAAGGTCCGGCCTAAATAATAAAGAAATTCAAATGAACTTCATGCCCAACCACTTTCCAACAAAAACAGGGGAAAATACAAAATGTTAACCCGATTAATATATTCTAAATTGACTTACAAAGGTAAGATTTCGTTTATCCATGGTGTCGTAGGTACATTCCATAATTAATTCATCTCCAGGAAGAAATTTTTGATGTGGTTTTAAATGTCTAGATTGCTCGTAGTTTGTGTCATAAAATTTGTCCTGTAAAAATGTGAGAAATTCAAGTCAAATCCAAAATGGGTACAAATATCGTGATATTTTTCAATGAAGAATACATACAACATATGTTAAGGAGTCTTGGTCGAAATAAATTTACAATATTAAAATAGGGCCAGACTTTACCTCTGCCAATGGTGTTAACTCAATGCCTTGTCGAATGTGTCGCAGAATCAATTTCCTTGCTGCATTATGCGCGTGCAAGAGCGCATGAGTAATTGTTACGCCGTCTTCTGGAAGTCCCTGCGATGCGAAATTAAATTAGATGCTACACTGGAAAATATTTCCTGGTTAATATTCAAATTCACTTTGGCAGTGCATTCGGATGAGCAAAAGGCTCTTGTCCTGAATGATTTCATTTGAGGTGGAACGATGTGGAAGAATGAATAGCGATGTCCCACAATAATTGAGGCTCCGTCCAACTCTCTTAGTTTATCCGTGTAGTAAATTCGGATTCCTGAGCTGTCCGTAACTAAAAATGGATAAATAATGTAAATTCTGACATGTGAAATCTGCTGACTATGACTTACAGGTCTCCATCATTGGATTATCGTAATGAATGTCAAAACTTAAATAAGTGAGACCGTCGTGTTCTTCTCCCAGTGGAATTCCGGATTCCTCAGGAATCATGTCCCCTGGATTTAAATTTATATTCAACTTGAAACAAGTTTATTCTTAGCGCGCAGTCAGTCAGAACTTACGAATGTACGAGTGAGGAACAATAAATAAGTTCCGCGCAAGTGTAATTTCAAAGGAGAATTGATTACTTCCAACTCCTTTCATTGGTTTTAAAAAATCACTCTAGAATATTGCGGTTCATAGCCAAAAACATTTCAGCAATGTTCAAATGAATCAGGGGATCAGCGGAGGATCCAGTAAATTACCTTCTTTTCCAACTGCCCACAGATAATTTGAGCAATATTTTTGCCAAACTGGCGGGAATTCCGGATAACATGTGCTGGATGATTTGTCTAAATGCTCTACAAGCATTTGATCAGCAATCCCCTCAGTGGATGGTACAATGCATTGAAAGATAACCATGTGATGAACATATTTTGCAGTCATCTTGTCCACAATTGGTTTGAACTGAAATCAAATCAAAGAATACGTATCAGAAACGGAGGTATATTGTTTTGAATTTAGAGAATTCCAAATGAGAAGTACTTCATTGAAATTCAGACCACTTTGAATAAGGAGTACAAACGCATTCTATCAATTCGGATGTCTGAATACGTCAAATGTATGTAATTCGCCGATGTCACACTTTGTCTCGCCGACTAATTACCGTTGAAAGCTAACAGTCGATAGAGAAGCTCATCCTTTTGTGGATTCCAGTTGAGGGAAAGAATGACTTCTTCCCCTCAACTGGTCGCAGGGAGACGCGCTCTCCCTGCGCTAGAGCTTTTATCATATTCATTCTACACAAAAACATACCCCGATGACTTGATGTTTCCTGTCCAAACGTGGAAATCTGAATATCTTGCATCGAAGAACTGTTGGATCCCCATTGATTGTATTCTAATTAATTAATCAACAAAATTAGTATTTAGTTCTGCTATAAAATCTCTTATGAAAACGCAATTGAATTGCCGAATTTGGGGTATTAGACTTGATTTACTTTACATTTGTTTGAAAAACGTCAAAGGCTTTGATGTCAGAGTCCAGTATTTCTCCGTTCTTGTTCTCTTTTGGAAAGCTGTCTGGCTCTGCTTTGAGAAATGTACTTTGTCCTCCGCAATCACTCAAATGATAGTTTGCTACAAAAGTACCATTTTCGGTGCAAATAGGGTCTTCATCACTAAAGGCCCAAATCAATCGCATCGTATCATCCTATGAAATCAACAACATAGCCATTAAGGTTTCAGTTCCGATCATTTAAACCCCTTCAGTTCTAATTTGCCGAACGGATACTCTATTCTTTAGCTTGAATTGATAATTAGCGAAGAAGCATATCTTCTCCAGAGCGGCCACTCTTGGAACCACATCGAGCCGGATATTCAAAACATTTCATAGAAGCAAGTGCGATGAAAATCCGAGCCTTGGCAATATTTAACTTACAGTGAGCGGAAAGTCTTGTGGATCACAAGTGTCCCATTTCCGTCGGAATCGGATCACAGTCCTTCCGTCTTGTTCTTCCCCACCCAACAGTTCGTAGTTGTTTTCCGCATCCTCGGTTGGCATCACGTTCCCCACTCCATGAAGGTCCTACAATGGAAAAATGACGATGGGCTAACTACAATTGACTTATACCGACAGATGGATTATACTAAAGGATTAATTATCTGTTACGGGTTTCGAGGACCACCGTGTGCTTGGCTTACCTTGAGATTGCTTTGCCATTCGAGTCCACCCAACCCATGACAATATCACTGCCTCTCATCCCGCCATTGGCAGAGAATCCAAGTGCAATGTATCCTGAACCTGAACCACTTATTTCCATAGTGATCCATTTCGGATCCAAGTTGTTCCATTGAAGATGGAATTTCGCTGATAAAGTTATCTCTCGATTCCAATGAAACGGATCTACAGATTTTCCTTCTGATTGTACGGCAATCAACAAAATGACGATATATAATATTTTCATTGTAAGTTGTCTTTATGCACGTGCGGTTAAGGTTAAGAGCGATTTCAGACTGGGACTGACCTTCTGTTAAATCCCTCGTTCATAGATCCGACAATGACAGAGAGTCACACAGGAACCTTTCCTAGTGTTCGTCGAATTTCGATCTGAAAATTTGTGTGCAAGTTGTTTTACTCATCCTAACATAGTGCGTGAAATGTCACGTAGTTAGTAGTTATCACGTAGTAGTTATGCCGCTAAATGCTATCGGTGACCTCAAGAGGTTAAGATGTAATGTGTATAGACGGGGATTCGAGAAACTATTTAAGCAAAAGGCACTTGTGTGTGTGAAAAGTGAGGCCTTTTGTGGTCATGTTTTCTCAAATTCCCCTCTTTGTACAATACATTTTGACCTCTTCAGGTGACCCAAAGCCTTTTGCGGCAAAAGTGGCACCACATATTTCACGCACTGTGTTGGCATAAATGAATGAACTTACAGAAATATATTCAGGTTGAAATTCGACGAACGCTTGGAAAGGTCCCCTTGTCAGAATGCACATGCAGTTGAGATTAGTCCGAAAACTGGTTTACGTTTGTTTATTTGGTGCGTGTGAGATCAACTGCACGAATGATATTCATGAGGAAGGAAATTGGCAGATTACTATCATTCAAATGACATTGTTTGTGAATGAAACATTGTATGAAGAGTGCAACTTTTAATAAAAATGAAAGACCACATTCCGTTGACAATGGTCGTGAACTTCCAATCTGTCCCACGTTCTGTTGACATGCCAAATTGTATGAATGAAAAGCATTTCAATAACTCGTTCCCCCGTGTTTTTGTTTGTTTGCGGATGAAAATGAACCCGGATCAGGAAATCTTGAGGAGCTTTCCGATTAAGAATTTTCCGCCAATAATGACGTCTCCCTCGTAAGTCAGTTGGGTATTAAGGTCGGAATACAGCGAGAGTAATCATGAGATGGTTTCCCTTAGGGAATTTTGAATAAAGAAGGGAAGAGAAGGCTAAACCATGAAGGCAAAATCGGACCCCGAGACGTCCCACCCACCCACCGTGACGCGTTGTGTACTCAAACTCGAATAAAAAGACACAGTCACCTCCATAAGAAATCTTCAACACCTCTCGGGCCTTATAACTTTTGTCGGGAAAGTCGGATCGGTTTAATTCTTTCAGATTCGGAATCCTCATTAAATTCTAGTAACACAATCCACCCACAGAATTTGGAAATTCTGAACTTCATAACACAGAAATTGAATGCGAACGCTCCTAGGGTCTACGTTTGAAGGCGCCAATAAAATCGCTTGGGATTGCATCGCAGAGCGGTTGAGTACGTGCGACGTCACGCAGCGGCTTGGGGGCCAGATTTCAACTGGCATGGGACTCTTCTCTTCCCTTCTCTATTCAAAATTCCCTAGTTTCCCTGCCCTTTACCGTAAAGAAATGCCTCATGCATCAATTTAGCTCTACAAATTATAATCAGAAAGTACATTTAAACCATCGATTCTATCTTTCCAATTTTTGTATGTCTTTTCAATATACGAGTTTTATTCCTTGCAAAAGTTGGCAAAATGAATTTCCTTGCGGATACTTACGCATACTTGAAATGCACATGCACGGTCGAGGAAGCTATTTGAGGTGATTCTCTCCAATTCAGCCCAAACTGTTTTTCCTGAAAAACATTTGCCCAAAATCATCAAAGATGTCATTAGCTCACTCAACATTCAAAACTCGAGTTTTAAGAAATTCTTGAAACTTTTCGAAAGAGATTCTGGAATGGGATATCCCACGAAACTTTCCCCAAAGACTCATGTTATCGCAAGATCCAAAATTCATAGAGCCGTGGAAATATTTAGAATAGTAAATCAGGAAATGAAAAACCCAAACCTTTGCATCATAGAATGTATTTTGGTGCTGAAAATAATTTCAATGAAAATAGTATAACGCGTAGTACTGGTTTCTGGGACAAATACATTCAAGTATGCAAAGTATTTCTTAATTTGTTATTCTAAACATTCAAATGATTTTCAGAAAAAGAAAATTTAAAGGTTCTTGAAGAAATTTTGGACTTTAAGATTTTTTTGGGGAAGTTCCATGGATATCCCGTTCTGAAACCTTGAGAACAGAGACCGCCCTCCTTGCTCTTTTGCAAACATTTCTTAAAAATTTAGTTTTGTGTATGTTTGTGGAGTGACCTGATGACATTTTTGTGGGTTTGGGCATAGGTCTCTCAGATAACAGAGTTTGGGTAAATTCGGGGAGAATCATATCAAATGGTTTTCCCGTGAGACGATTCCTAAAATTTGTTCACCAGTATTTATTTGCAAGAGATAATGAAACTGAAACGAGGATCAACTAACTGTGTTGATCATTGTATGATGAGTTCAACTTGCTACACGTGCACAATTTTTACAAAGTGTCGCATTGTATTGACACTGACACCAGAAACCAGTTTTGGAAAAGTCACACTATAAAGCGTGAGTATGTCATTTTGACATTCCCTCGTCAGGGTTGGAAACAAGAATTGGGTTATAGGTCGATATACAGGGTGTCCCAGAGAAAGCGCACCATTGTTTGATTTTATTTTCACGTAGTCACAAGAAGTTATGTTACCGTCAGACTAGAAATATTGATAAATTTTAAGAATTTATTTTATCAACGCAAATCATCAAAATAAAAATCATTAGGACAGTGGAACTCATCCATAGCACTAATTTCAGGTTTAGGTTAATAAAATGAGTATATGGTTTACGTTGATAAAATAAATTCTTAAAATTTATCAATAATTCCAACCTGACGGTAATATAACTTGTTGTAACTACGTCGAAATACATATACAATCAAACAATGGTGCGCTTTCTCTGGGACACCCTGTACATACTTGGATGGACAATTCATTGATTCTCGGTCAGTATTGTTTGGACTTCTCTCATTGTAAGTCAAATGAAATAGTCGGGGGATTTTAGAAAGAAAAATCAATGACACTCATGTATCGTTCATTCTTGTACGTATGTCGTGTGCCATTCTGTATTGTCTCACTTGACCATATCATTTGATACATTCTTGATTGTCTTACAATCTGAAGGAATCGAAAGTTGTGTTTATGACCTGCATTTCATCAGAGATAGAATAATTTGGACACAAAAGGGAGGAGGATGGAAATGGGTGGTCCAGGGACTGGTTGTGATGAAATTGATATCTCCCGGGAAAAGCGAGATGAAAGGAAGTGAAGTGAGCTTGTAATGGGTTGGAAGGATTCATTCACAAATCTCGTGTCAAGGTAAGTTATGCAGAAGGTAGCCCACATTTAAGACTACAAGGTTACCTAATATTTTTATTCTAATTTCTGCCCATTTTATTTGAGATATCATGTGTCAGACTTCGTAGCAATCCATTTCGGGTTATAATGTGTCTGGATGCTACAACTACGACCTTATGGTGCCACGAATTTTGGTGGATGGTTTATTGTTACAGATTTCAACTGACGATATCTCAAATACTGGACCGAAAATATTTGGAGTGAAATCAGCAATATATTTGTTCCCTTGCAGGACTATTTATTACTCACTTGTTGAGTTGGGCAGTGGAAGATGTGAGAAACAATTATGAAGTACAAAAACTAAAATTCGGGCTTTCCGCCATTTTGAAGAGCACACAACCCATGACAATATCGCTCCCTTTCATCCCGCCATTCTCAGAGAATCCAACTGCAACATAACCAGATCCCCGACCACTCCTTTCCATTCTTACCTATTTCGGATCCAAATTGGTCCATTTCAGATTAAATTCATGTGATAAACTTATAATTCTCGGTTCCATTCAAATGAGTTTATGAGTTTTCAAACGGATTAGCGATACTTCACGATACGATGCACAACACTCCATGATACATTTAATCCAACAACAAAGATTGATTCGACACTGATTTATTTTTATGAAATCCTCCCACAATTTATATTTTTTACAATAACAGAAATAAAGCAATACTCGAAATCAAAAAATCCCCGCGTATCATTTTAATAGACACATCAGACCAAATACACTTATTCTGTGCATTTACAAAATTATTATATGTATTGTTTATTCAATTCTACTTTCAAAATTACAACAATTGGATTGACACTCAGAATTGACGGGAGGTTCATACTTCCTTAAAATCTTTGGCGGGTAGGAGACGTAATTCTGGAAGAAAATGAGAACACATGATTTAATAAGACCATAAATGATAACATATGTACAATACCTGCAATGGGATTCTAGTTTTCCCGACACTTCCACAGTACATGTAATGTGGTCCCTTTGTCCATTGGTCCTCAGCTGCCCTTGCTAAGGTTCCGTTGTCCTCATTCCATTTGTAAGATCGAATATAATCTCCCATAGTCTTACCCACCAATTCCAATGGTTTCATGATTCTAATTTTGTCCATTGGATTTGTATGAAGATTCTCCGCATTTTGTGTCATAAACACGTCATCAATCGGATTGTAAAGTTGATCCGATCTGTGGGACACAAGGGAGACTGAAATAGACGAGTCGTGACATTAAGGATATTAAAAATTCGACTGTGTTCCCTGAAGGGGTACCAAGTATTTTTCTGAGTCCTGACCTCCAAGGACCAATTTTTTTTATTGCAGATCTTCACAAATCATGCAATTTCAAGCACTTTTCGCCTCTATAATTTTTTTAAAAATATTTTTCAAAAATTTTCTAAGTTTCTATTCGTCGCCCTTCAGGGAACCCAACCTAAAAAGTCTCTTACGATGGTTTGAACGGTACACCCATTACTTTAAGCCCAGGACCCTCGACCTGTTCTATCTGAACCGAATTTAAAAAATTGTAGAATTCCGGTTGAGATTTACAATCCAAGAGGTTTGATTTGGGATAGTAGTAGAGGACGGCTATACACATTTCATCGTCAAGTGAAGATCCAGACTGGAATGGAATCATATCAGTACATGAATTGTGTCTCACCCTGTAGATAAATTTGACTGACTTACAAAGGTCACATTCTTTCTGTCCATGGTTTCATAGTTGCATTCCATGAGTAATTCATCGCCAGGAAGGAATTGTCGGTGAGGTTTCAAAGGTCTGGATTGCTCGTAGTAGACGTCGAAATACTTGTCCTGGGAATTATGCAAAATGTCAAATCAATTGAGCAAGGGATTCAGTGATATACTCGTACAGGGTGCCTTACATTAATGTTGCAGGATTCAAAAATTTGAAGCTTCCAAATTAAGAATCAGATTTTCAAAAAGTAAATTGTTATTGAAATTTCGAAAGGACTTGTTTTTTCTACAATTTTTACAATTTTAGATTAGTGAAGGGTATTCTCGCTGTAGCGGCTTTCTTATCTTTACTCTAATGGCGCCTTACAACGTTATTAGCATACAATATTTCGAAGGTCCCCGAATTCCACTGTTCGTCAATATTTCTGTTCAAATCTTTCAAATATCTGAAAAAAAAACATTTTCAAAATTTTGTTTTTGGTAATTCAGATTCTAAAATTTACAAGATTACTTTTTTAAATTCGGTGGTTTTACACCTTCGATACGTCGTATGCTAATAACGATGTTGGGCTCCTAGACTGTAAAAATAAGAAAAGGCGATCGTATCGACAATATCTCTCGCTAATCGAAAAATATTAAAATTGTAAAAAAGTAAGTCCTTTCAAAATTTCAATAACAATTTTTTTTAAATCTAATTCATGTTTTGGGAACTGTGAATTTTTGAAACCCGCAATATATATTTGGGGCACCCTGTAGCTACGCTCAAACGTAACAATAGCGGATGCTAATATGGCAAAATCAAGTCCGTACCTCTGCCAAAGGAGGGAGTTCGATTCCATTTCGGATATGTCGGAGAGTTAATTTCCTCGCTGTTTTGTGCGCATGCAACAGCGCGTGTGTAATCGTTACACCACCTTCTGGTATCCCCTAATTACCAAAATAAAACAATGGATAGCACCATTCAATCCGTGTACTAAATAATATGATTTTACCGCCGCAGTGCACTCGGACGAGCAAAAGGCTGAGGTTTTGAAAGACTCCATTTGAGGTGGAATGACATGAAAGAATGAAATCCGGTGTCCCATCAGAAGCGTAGCTCCGTCAAATTCTCTTAATTTGTCTGTGTAGTAAACTCGGATTCCTGAATTGTCCACAACTAATCAACAAATACATGATTAATACGATTTATAAAGAACACTTTATTTATCCAATCAAAATTTCAATTTGAGACAATGAATTTTGCTCAACATGTTCTCCATCCTTCTATCGAAAGACGGGTAACCCCCATTTTCACGAATTGCAGACATTCCTCTCCCTTCTGGGGGGAACCGTTTTTCATCCCTCAAAAACCAGTTTCAAACTCTATCAAACTCCTCACTCTCTTGACTTTAAACTTATATTTCAACAAACCAATCCAAAGGAATTCTGCCGTTTTTTTAAATGGGCTTTCAGAAGTCTTACCTCCTTGGTGGCAAGACTATTTCAGGTTTTAGCTTTTAATTCAGACGCGTACGCGTTAGTATTTTGAGAAATTTGTGAGGGTACGTTAATATGGCGTATAAAATCTTCGTCGGTCTCCGCTGTATACATTTCAGCGACATTTTTATAAGTAATGATTCCGACTCATCGCTAATCGACTGGATTTGCACAAAAGTAGCTAAAGCTTATACAACTTGAATATGCGTCATATTTAATGTAAGCTCTTGGGTTGTTTGGATTTGTAAGTGTAAATATTAACATCACGTGTATCCCTAATAAGACAATCAACACGCATACTCTGTATGTTTGATTGCAGGGGTAACATTCTAATAGAAAAACAAACAAACAAACAAACGAACTATGTGTATTTTGACTCTCGCTGGGGACATGAAAGGTGCAACCATAATGAGACCCAAGATTGTCGAGACCGTTATGACCTGGTTGGGAAGCTTTCAAAATCCGTGACACACTACTTCAGAGTCAGGTTGTGTGGGTTTTGGATGAAAGAATTAGTCGTTTCAGGTTGTATATCGGCAAAATAAAGGGATGGCACGTCCGGTGTCATGAGAATTCGGATTGTTGACCCGCCAGCCCGTCATACGATTTTGATGGAATTTCTTAGAAATTCTCGAGTGGCCATGTGTTACGGCGCGAGGCAATTGACTAAGATTTGCTTTAGACTAGTGCTCGGATCTAGTCGAGTTGAACTCAAAAAATTTCAAGTCGAGTCGAGTCGAGTCAAGTCGAGTTGGACATTTCTATGACTCGAAATTTTCGAGTCGAGTCACGAGTCGAGTCGAGTTGAAGTATGACTCGACTCGATTCTTTCGAGTTGTGTTCTAGTATTGCTATAACTATGCAATTGAACGATAGGTCGACAATATTCATTTGGTAATGCTTATTCAAACACTTAATATTTTTGTCTTTAGTTCAAGGCTAATTACAGTTCACTACGAGATTCGACGATAATTACAGGTAATTTAAAACCCTGTAGTTATCGGTAGTTACCACCCCGCGCGCAGCGCAACGAGCCAACGTGCAGTGTCTACGCAAGCGCCGAGTAGTAGTTACAACAGGTGGTTTGTATTATCAAGTGGTAATTACCGGTGGATACCATTAATTAGCGGTAAATACCGTTAATCACCGGTAAATACATTGGTAATTAACATTAAATACCGCCAATCACCTGCCAATTTTTAAAATTACCATTCTTACCGTTTTAATTACAATTCTCTTGTAGGTAATTACCGTATTACCGGTAATTGGACGTAATTACCAGGTAATCGTGAATCCCAAACCAACGAAATTCGTTTTTTTCGGTTTTCCTTACGGAGTACCGATTCGATGGTCCCACTCAAAATTTTCGAGTCGAGTCGATTCGAGTCGAGTTGGCATTTCAACTCGACTCGAAAGTTTGCATTTTTTCGAGTCGAGCTTCGAGTCGAGTCGAGTTGGGCCGAAACTCGACTCGACTCGACTCGATATGAGCACTACTTTAGACTTTTCTACGTCGATGGCCTTTCGTACAGTCGGCCGTGTCACTTTCGACTTAAACTCGACGGAAATTTTATTTTAGCTAAGGGGATTCTCACACCTGTTATAATGCGAATTTTCCGATTAAAAGAGTTTACCCATATTTAGGGTCTGTGGTTCGAACGCGTTGTTTTGCTGAAAAATAGTTCAAACAATTTCAGGTTTGGACAATTTCCAACAAGCCTCATCATCCTGGTCACCGCGCTGTCGGAAGAAATGACCTCGGATTATTTTTAACCTTTGTGAGATGGGTCTAAAAGAAATGAAAACTCTGGAAAAATCCGCTACACACTTTTCAAACTCAAATCGCTATTTCACTTTCGAATTATAAAATTTTGAAACAAAATCTGGTCAGTTCATAATCGCGACATGATCAATTACACCGAGTTTTCAAATTTTTGGAGCTACAACTCTTTGCGCTATGATTAAATTTCACTGTCCTTTATAAATCGTACTAATCCTGTAATAATCAATTAATCCGAGCACCGACTTTGGATGTAAGTTCAGCTTACAAGTGTGCCGCATTGGATTGTCGTAGTGAATGTCAAAACTGATGTAAGTGACGCCATTGTGTTCTTCTCCGAGTGGAATTCCAGTTTGCTCTGGAATCATGTCCCCTGGGATCAAAATTATAATTAGACATGTTTGAATATCTATGAAGTCAATCCTGACCTTCTTTTCCGATAGACCAGAGAAAGTTGGCGCAATATTTCTGCCAAACTGGTGGTAAACTTGGGTAACAATTTTCAGTGGATTTGTTCAAATGCTTTTCAAATATATCGTGATTGATTCCATCCGTATGTGGAACAATACACTCGAGGAAAACCATGTGATGAATGTACTTGGCTGTCTTCTTGTCCACAATCGGTTTGAACTAATAAGTTCAAATATAAAAGGAATTATTGAAATCGTTATATTTTGTGCAAATTTGTGCTAAATTTTTACCCCGATTAATTGATGTTTTTTCTCCAACCGAGGAAGTTTTAATAATTGACACTGATAAACTGTTGTGTCACCTTTGATTGTATTCTGAATCATATTTGAATTAGAAAACTTGAGAAATAAATTATAATTAATATTGATTTTACATTTTGGAATATGTCCCAATATTTAATAGATGGGTCCAGGACGTCACCGTTCGAATTCTCTTTTGGGAAATTGTCCGGATCAGTTTTGAGAAAAATGCTTCGACCTCCACGATCACTCAAGTGGTATTTTGCCACAAAACTTCCATTTTCATTTGAAATAGGATCTTGTTCACCAAATGCCCAAATCAATCGGATAGTGTCATCCTAGTAAATTGTCGAAGTCAATATACTGATTCGGGTCTTGAGGCTTTCTTTAATAAAATGTATGAATTCACTAATTCTTACAGTGAGAGGAAAGTCCTGCGGATCGCAAGTGTCCCATTTCCGTCGGAATCGGATCCTAGTCTTTCCATCTCGTTCTTCCCCGCTAAGCAGTTCATAATTACTTTCATAATCTTCCACTGGCATGACATTCCCCACTCCATGAAGGTCCTACAATAAAACAATTACAGCAAAGTCAGGACTTCCCTTCATTTCTAAAAGGAAACCTCTCCAAGTGTTCGTCGAATTTCGACCTGACAATATTTCTGCAGGTTCAATTACTTACGCTAACACAGTGTGCAATATATCTCGTACAACTTTTGCCGCAAAATGCTTTAAGTGACCTCCGGAGGTCAAGATGTAATGTACATATATTAATGGGGATTGAAAAACCATACCAACAAACACTACATACATACCACTTGTAAACACGCAAACATGAGGCCATTTGGGAATACGTTGATCATTTGGAAAGGTTCCCTAGTTAGCTCCAGAATCTCATCTTTTGTTAGCTGTTTTCGGTTTCAAATAACCACACTAGCCAAAATACAAAAGCTAAATGAAATAGGGAATTGGCGCCATTTCACTAAAGAAACACAACCCGCGCCCTGTGAAAGCCTTACCTTCAGATGAGGTTCGCCTGTGTGGTCCACCCAACCCATGACAATATCGCTTCCCTTCATCCCACCATTCCCAGAAAATCCAAGTGCAACGTATCCGGACCCTGGACCACTCATTTCCATAGTTATCCATTTGGAATCCAAATTATTCCATTTAAGATGGAATTCTGGTGAGAAACTCAATTCCCGATTCCATTCCAATGGAATTTTATTGATAACTTTTCCATCCGACATTAGGGCAGTTATCAATATAAAAACTAAACTCTCCATCGATTTTTGGAAGGAGCCACGTTTCAATGCATCCAGAATGTATTGTGTCAAGAAATCGTACAAGGGATGCTTTTGACATGCGGGCCGGACCCGCCAGTCACTTTTCCACACCATTTCGAATCCTCCGACATGAAAATAGTTGAAAATCGTCTTTACAAATGAAGTACTTTCTTTTGGCCTATCTTCGAAAAAGGTTAGCGCACAAAGGGAATGCTCCCCGGTCAGAATTGGCTGATTTTTAATATGTTCTACCCCATGCCATCCTGAACAAAGTTTGTGAAGGTCCCAACTCGAAAGATCAACTCTGGTGACCTTGGGTTCCATCTTAACGTAAAAAATGACCCCTATAAAAGTTGTTCTACTCGGCGAGACAAGCAACTTTTTCATCTATCATTTTTCTCTGCGATCAACCCCCGGGGTCACAGGTCAATGTCAACGTTACGGTCATGAGTCAAGCGATTGACCTGTGACCTCGGGGGTTGACCGCAGAGGGAAATGATAGATGTGGAAAGTTGCTTGTCTCACCGATTAGAACAACTTTTAGAGGGGTCATTTTTTACGTTAAGAGGAAACCCAAGGTGAAACTTTGGTGACCTCTGGAGGTCACCAGAGTTAACCTTTTGGGTTGGGACCTTCAAAAACTTTGTTCAGGATGGCAAGGGGTACAACAAAATAAAAATTCAACCAATTCTGACCGGGGAGCATTTGCCGTGCCCTTTGTGCGGTATCATTTGATTAAATAATCCTGAGGTCACCCCTATGAAAATATCTCAATCTTATGTTAAAATGCATGGTGTTTCCGTAGTGTTTCATTTCGCGTCAATGTCGAGAAATGCCCGTTTGATGTAGAAGATTTTGAGAAAAATTCAAAATAATTTTTATCGTCAAGATTTCATCAGAGAACTCAAAACCTTTGTAATGTAGTTAATAGGTATCTCTCAACACTGACGTGAAATAACAAACGGCGGAAACAGCATGCATTTTAACGCACGATTTAAACATTTTCAAAGGGGGGACGTCAGGATTTTTAACCAAATTTTCAAAGAAGGCCAAAAAGAAGTACTAGATTTGTATACGTTTGTTTAAACTGTTTTCATGCCAGGGAATCCCAAATGATTTGAAAAAGTGAATGGCGGGTCTAGGCTCCACCCGCGTGTCGTGAACTTCCCTTGTTAGACTGCGATGTCTTCGGTTCAATTCCCGGGTAGCTAACTAGTCAATTTCATGTGGACTTGTTCACAAGGTATTTTCTACTCGGACACCTTGATTTAATTGCATGCGTGGATTTAACCTATAGAGTAACTCTGTAAAGTTGTGTAGACTTGAGTCAACTTGTTGATTTCAATTCAGGCGAACCAATAATTCCTTTATCTGAAGAAATTCGAACTTGAACTGATGAAGTAAGTTTAGAGTAACTTTAATTTTTCACATACAACGACAAGGTACAAGCTACGAGTGTGGGTGATTTCAAATGATGCGTTCTTATCGTTATAAATGTACGTCGCTCATAACCTTTAGGATCTACGTCATCTGCCAGCAACACAATAGGAAGCAATTAATAATCTAAAACAAGGGGAACTTTAGGGCTGATATATTAGAGGTGAAAGTCCAATATGTTTACCTTGTGATAACTTTCCCAGAACTGGTTCCGGTCTGAATAAATTAATCTGAGCATGCCGGCACGTTGGACGCGTGTAGGATCAAAATATGTAAACAAATTGTCTTCTATGAGGTAGTTCTAGACTGCACATAATGTGTTACTCTAACTAAATTATGATCATTCTACTTTAGCAAATTGGCTCCCACGACAGTCGTAATACGAATCCCTGGTCAATCACATTTTGCCGTAAGATATTAATTTATCACGAACCGAAAAAAAAAACAAGTTCTGCTTCCAGAGAAGTATACACTTACCTAATAGAATCTGCCGTGTGTTGTCGAAATATTTGTGAACACTTAACGTGTGTCCGGGCACATGTTTGTTCTGCATCACTGAAATAAAAAATAAAATAAAAAAAAACATGTGCGGTCAAACTAGTTTCTCTTAGGTTGTCTGACTTGTGGGTTAAGAAGAGTCACTAGGAAATCATTTGACGTAAATATTGACTTACACTCCGTGCGACAGTGAACTGACAAGGGAACCTCTCAACTGCTCGTCGCATTTCGACCTGAAAATTATTCTGCAAGTTTATTCACTGTGATAACAGAGTGTGTGAAATGTAGCAACGTTGACGAGCGCTTAAGTAAAAATCGGCATGAAAAAACGGATTTTTCACCAGTAATTTGACAAAAACACGCCCAAAATTTTTTTTTTCGAAAAATCTGCCTATGCTATGTCTTTTGCAATATTTTTAGGCAATTTTTAAAATTTTGTTGGACCGGTTTGGAGAAAGTCGATTTTTCGGTGCTAGGGCATTTTGGTTAAAAAATCAGATCTTCTCCAAATGCCCTGGCAGCGAAAAATCACCTTTCTCCAAACCGGTCCAAACAAAATGTTAAAAATTGCAAAATATTATTGCAAAAAACGTGGCATCGACAGATTTTTCGAAATAAATAAATTTTGGGCGCGTTTTTGTCAAAATTTGCCAGGTTGAAGAATACATTTCTTCAAGCCGATTTTTAATTAAGCGCTCGTCAGCGCTGCTACGGGTGTCGGATTTTCAAGCGGTGTAGCTCCCTAGAACCTTCATAAGATTCTCTACGAAATGCATATCTCATTTTTTATCCGGCTCTCCCACAGGGGGGTGGCAAAGGTTATGTGTGACCTTGTGCATTACATATTGACCTCGGGAGGTCACCCAACGTATTTTGCGGCAAAACCGGCACGAGATATTTCACACACTGTGTTAGCACGAGTGAATGAACTTGCAGAAAAATGTTGAGGTCTAAATTTGACCAACACTTGGAAAGGTTACCTTGTGAGTCCAGTTTTGGAGTCAGTTCAAGGAAGATCACGAGCACTGAACCGTTATGATTGATATTTTATATGTAAGGCAACTTTTTTTGCGTCAATCATAATAGTGCAACTGTGGCGTTTCACTTTAAATAACCATTGTCGAGGATGTAATTCCCTTTAATTTCACACACGCTCACCACAGTCACCACTCACCACAACAGGGATGCTCAGAAATTTATTTGCGAGACTACTACATAGAAATTTGTAAACCCTTGTCTTTTTCTTACACATTCTTACGTCCGATTTTTAACTTTGCAACAGGTTTCTCAAAATAAATTTAAAAGTTACGAGGAATGTATACTTGGTTTCAGTCTCCGCTGTATTATGACACAATTCCATTCTTCCTATTGGATTTGCCCAATAACCTGACAATGTGGACCTCAGGTACTAATTTTGTACTCAAGGAAATGAAATATATTTTCTATACGTTCTCTCACGGGAACTTACGGTAAAGTTATTGCACAATGTGTGTACGTAATTCAGAATGGTAATTATTCTGGTCATTCCAGATCCTTGATTAAATATTGATGCATCCAATGAAATTTTCTAAAATCGAATAAGTCTTTCAAATATTAATTTTCAAAAATGAATATTTGTATGTATAATTATTGAGTAATCAATTACTCAAAATTTGGGACGCCAAAATATATACAAGTAACACATAAAAGTAAGCACACATACATATATTTGCATTTGCACTAAATTTTAAGTGCACTCAGACATACAAATTAATTGAAACATCCATTCAAAAGTGGAATGTACGGGGCGGCACGTAACCTTTGCCACCCCCCTGCAGCTCAATCTGGGGAAGACGGGGGGAAAGTGAGATATGCATTTTATGGAGAATCTTATTGCAGGTCTAGGGAGCTATTCCGACTGAAAATCCGTTGCGCGAAGAGGCGATGACGAGCGATAAAGTAAAAAACGGCATGAAGAGACCCCAAAAATTTGGTTTTTGCTACAAAAACATGCCCAAAATAATCTCTTTCGGAAAATCCGTCGATGTCACATGTTGGATAGAATGCAAAGTCCTAAGAGTTTCCAAGGCTCCGTAAGGCAGACGATGAATCCTATGTTTGTCCAACGTTGAGCGTCACAAAT
>JAQGCA010000613.1:0-25075 GCA_034698945.1 Protaphorura quadriocellata
CCGATGGATCAATTGGGATTTATTCCTATTGTTGTGAGGAATGCTATGCTCTGACATGTTAATAAACAAATCTTGAAATCTTGCAAATATTTTAGATTGATTTGCCATAAACACGTCAAACCGCCTGCGCCTGTTTTTGCCTGTTAACGACAAACAATACAACATCGAAATGGAGATAATTGGGGCTGAAGTCGTTGAATATTTAACTTACACGAAATGGGGAAATAATTTCTCATGGGATTAAGGTTGAAGTATTTGGCACGCTAGGAAGTGAGAGCCAGACGTATTATCGCATCCGATCGCTTTGGCTTTAGCGAAGAGAAGAAAAAAATCCTCCCACGGTTATTTGTGTCCATGAATGGATCTGGCCGGGAAATTTCCCCTCATAAAAGAGAGTTATGTTCTTTCTGGAGAGTGAGTCCAAAATGCTCGGAAGTAGTTGAATATTTAGGATGTATTTGACTCGTGAACTTCCTGTTTGCGATTGTGTGGAGTGGCAGGGAATACTTGGGGAGACTCGGCGTCATGACATGCCGGACATTTTCTAAAACGCACATAACCGTTACTCCATAAACATATGTGAGAGTTATGGAGCTAATTTAAGGAAATTTTCTGAGAACAGAAAAATGAGTCTTTTGTGCATCAATGAGGATAATAGGGGTTCTTTAATGTCCATGAACTTCTGTTTTTCTTTGAAGGGTTGACAACTTATTGAATATGTTAAGAAACTGGAACTGAAGCATCTATGGTATATGTACTAGTAAGATTTAAGTCTGCCGATGCTTATCAAAGAAAGAACTGAAAAAACCAAAGGCACGATCAGGCACGTGCTTCCTAACTTTAACTTAAGCCACTCATCTCTCCAAGATTTTTTTCTTAAAGCGCTTACTTTATCACACTCTCACGTCTTCCCGTCCAACCCAGAAGAGCATCTGGCTTTTTGGGTCTTTTTCTTAGATTTATAGCGGTTGCAGTCCTACAACAGAAGAAAACAAGGTCACTACCACAAATAATGTAGTAATTTTAGCTCTCACCGGGGGCTACTGCAATGGGTGTCCTCCCATTGGGCCATGGCCGATATCCGAAATATGGACCTGTGCTCTGCACAAAGTATGTATTAATGTATTGTCTTATAAGGCGATGAGGATGAATGGATTCCCACAATGCCTTTTCTCACTCACAAAGCTAACGTTCCGTCAGGCCGGGAATAAATTCGCACGTTATTTTCCACATAGATATCTTTGGTCCACTATGGATGAGTTTCAGCACAAGGCAATTTCCTATAAAGCCATGTCCAGAAATACCGTGGAAAAAAGGGTTCACTCCGCCCTCAAATTTATGTTTGACCATTAAAACTAATTAGCAACTATCATTTAAACTTCGTGTGTATTGGAGCTTATTTAAATCCCACATAATCAGGTTGTCGAGGAATTGAACTCATACATAGTATTTTCGTGGAACGCCTTATGGGAGTCACGTCCGAAAAGTGAATCCGTAGAAACTTAGGAGAGGAAATAACGGGTTTGGAGTAATTACCAGTATTTTCCAGGTTTCTCCTGGTTCGTGCCCAGAATACTAAAATCCTTATAAGATGCAGTTCCGTATCTGCCGAGAATTATAAGCGTGAGTGAGGGCTGAGGACTCACTCCCGTTTCTATTGATAATTTAAATGATCTTAAGGACGTCTGTCTTAATGGTCGTCTGTGGTCTTAAGGACTAACTATGACTTCTCCTTCACGACGTCTTCGGACCAGCTGCTGACTCAATAACCCTTCCGTATTTAGAAACAATGTATTTGGAAGATGATTGTTGCCGGGTGCTACTGGACATGTGCGTATTATACAGGCCTATTTCACGGCTCCTTTTAATCTTAACATCGCATCGCTATGCTGCCCAGTTCCAATTTTAGCCATTCGAGTCCGTACAATAACAGTTGGTTGGCCCCTAATGAAAACTAGAACGCAGATGTTCCTTATCAGCAGTCAATCCCGGTTAACAATGTGAGATCATTGTTTTTAAGCATGAAAACAAAAGCTTAGAGTTCATAAAACTGTTAGTTAGAATTTCGAGAAACTCGTTATATTTAAGCAGGTGATATTGGAAGTCACTTGGAGCAGAAATTCCGTTTAAGGGCACATTTAGGAAAAATCAACGGGTTGACGACAGACCAGTTGATTTTTTTTAGGGTTCGGTCAGTAATATTAAGGTGGAGCCAGTAAGGGATCATTGGAAATCATTATGAACATTCTAAAGAATATTGGACGAGCAGGAAGGTCAAGATAGTTGATTTTCTCAACCTATAAAATATGTACTTCTCCATGTCAGTTCGTTCTCGTTATGTCCTTAATACAACAGCCGCATCATGTCTATGTCCCCGGCAATCAAACACTAAAGAACATAGCGAGGCGTCAACGACCGCTTGTAACCACTAAACCAAAAGAAACTTAATTCAGACAGGGCCAAATGACTGTTATTAAAACCGAAAATTATTTTAATGCTTTCTAGAATTTTCCACTGGGATACTCAATTAGGGATAAACTTTCAAAATGAGAGCGACTTTGATTTGGCAAGAAAAGGCAGCTTTGGGTGATAGCCCGGAGAACTGGTGAGTTGTAAACTGGGAAGTCAATGACTCTTACAAAATAAAGCATTCTAATCAACAATTATTTAATTCAGCGTCTACGACATTTGCTTTTCTCCGGATGGATCGAGAATAGTCGCTGCGGTTGGGTCGAGAATTCTAGTCATTAACGTTAGTCAAGGGTCGATTGAGGAAACATTAAAAAGTTAGAAAATCATAACAGTAACGTGGATCCTTTTATTATGACAATTTAAAAATAATTCTATTCATTACGACCGCAGACCATAAAGGTTTAGTTTACTGCACATCGTATGCTTTTGATGGGAAAAGTTTTGCAACTGGAGGAGCGGATAAGACTGTAATCATCTGGACGGAAATGCTTCAAGGATCCTTGAAATATGTGTAATTTCCGTAAGAGATTGACACTACCCATGGATTTAAGTTAATAATCAATTTTTTTTTCTTGGTCATAATTTTGTACAGTCACGATCATTCAATCCAATGTTTAGCTTACAATCCACAAGCTAATTTACTGGCAAGTTGTTCTTCCTCAGACTTTGGTATTTGGTCACCGGATAAAAAGAGTGTGGACAAAACGAAAGTCCCAGCTCGAGTGAACGTTTGCAGTTGGACGTCTGATGGGCTTTACTTGGCTCTTGGACTTGCTAATGGAACTGTTACCATTAGAGCCAAAGTGAGAACCAATCTAACCGTATTTTATAAATTCCCTTCATGCACACGCACGAATATCGACTGAAGCCATAATAACAGATTTCAGCTTTGATGATCGTCGTTTTAGCTGGCAGACGGGATCACTCGCATGACTCCACATGAGTTCCCTTCATCATTTTCTTTAGATCTATTCCTATAAAGTAAAAAAAAATATTGCAGAACTGCTCGGAACAGTGCAGAATTGATCGACCCGGAGGTTCGAACTCAGCCATTTGGGGTTTATCGTGGGCACGTTCTCCAGAGGATGGCCAGGACATGCTTTGTGTAGCTGACTGGGGACAGTGTTTGTCATTTTATAATGCACAAGGGAACATGGTAAGAATCCTAAAAATATGGCAAAATCCGGGAAATGTGCTATTTATGGAAAGAACCCCCATCAGGCTCACAGCTAGTTTTCACACTTAATGCTATTGCATCCCATAAAATTACATTCCGCTTCCGCCCTTTAATAGGTCAGGCAACTTGTTTTTGTCACAATCTTTAACCATCATTAGTGGTAGTGGTAGTGTAGTAGTATTGGTAGTATTTATAAGAAACATTCCATTAACGCTCAAATTTATCTAACCTAAAGATTAATAACATTTCGGACTCGAGAGCCTTTAGACGGGAAAGGTCTAATTTTGATGAGATTTCAAGACCTTTGAATGGGCGTCTGGTCATATCAAATAAATTCTCTTCATTCAATGAGATTTCAAAAATCAAGTCTATCTAGAATTCTAATTCTTGTCCGGTTCACAACAATTCCGACAGAATGCATTCTAACGCCTTAAAATTTTAATTTAGTCTTGAATTAGTTGAATTCCACACCTCGGGTTTCTCACGCTACACAATTCTAACATCTCCCTGAATTTCGCAACATTTAAGACTCCCTGGTCTCCAATACTCAAAAAATGCTATCTAATTAGTCCCATAAAAATGTTAGCCGTAAGCCTTGTCAGATTTCCAAGTCTAGAACTCTGGGAAATTTTATTTAATTACCTTAAAGGCGGTAATATTTTGGCTCCATGGGCGCGAAGATTTTAATTCTGGCCTTAGAATTAAGACCATACAATACCCGAAAGTCTCAAGCACATGGAGAATTTGATTATAGCCTTAAAATGAATAATATTTCGGACCCGGATGACTTACACACTAAAAAATGACCGAACAAAATATCTCAAAGCGTACAACATCCAATTTATTTTAGTCTTAAATTAATATTGCAGACCCTCGGGTCTTAAAAACTCTAATCTTCCTTTGCTTCATATTTTCTTATGTCATAACCTAGTTGATGAAAGAGAGAAGTCTTGGATTTGATCCCGTCCGTCTTGTTTACGCAAAGACGAATAAGGACTGTGAATTCCTGATCGTTACTGGAGCGAATAAAGCAGCGTCTCTATTTACTCTGGAAGGAGTTCGCGTGACCTCGGTGGCTGAGCAAGATTCGTGGGTGTGGGCTTGTGCCATGAAACCTAACTCCAGTAATATTGTACGTACTCAAAACAAAACTATAACCATAAGTATGAATATAACCCAAGGAACCGATGCGCGTTGAATCGCGAATTGCATCACAATTCCGAAACTGGAATGGATGCAGGAACTGAAACTTCATGGTGGGTATTCCATGTAATATTATTTGCTACTATTCCGTTGTTTATGGGGTATTGGGTGGTTCATAACCATTCGCCATCTCTTCCACAAAATATGGAATAATGTCTTGGATCGAATCCACGTAATGTTAAAAAAAATACCAGCTCCGAATTTAACCATAATTATGGCAAGAAGGATGGCCGAGACGGATTCCCTAATGCGCGTACCTGATTTTGAAGTGTCATGGGTCCGTGAATAGTCCTTAGAATTATGTACAAATTGTCAATTCAGATTCTCTCTAACCCTCCGGAAGATCCGTTGCAGGGTTAGAGGGGTTAAACTTTAGACTCCAACTTTTGGTATTTATTTTCGTCAATTGCTGGTGCAGTAAAAATCTGTGAACCACCCTGTACTGTAAGCCAAACCACCGTGGCAAACAAACCGACCAAAGTCATTACTAGCCATTAAGAAGAACAACTAGATGATTGCCCTGAACTCAGCGAGTCCCCATGAGTTTCTTCATTCAGTTTTCCATGCCATAATGCATGATAAATGGGAATGGTTTGACACTGACGCTTTGTCCTCCTTTTGAATGCACATAATTTTAAGAGTTAATTGCAATCTGCTTCTGTTCCACTCCTTCAGGCTGTAGGTACTCAAGGTGGAATCATCAGTTTCTATGAGGTTCAATTGCTCGTTGTTCACGCTCTATTCAAGTCTCTCTACGCGTTCAGGTAAGGCACGCCAACGCCATATTAAAACCGAAACGGGTTTCAGGTCCCACTTATGGCACGGCAGAACATGACATGACGGGGCAGAAGGTTGTCTGCCGTCTACATAATTAATGAGAAAATTCAAGAGCGACAGTAATATACCTAAACAATATGAGAATTCCACATCTGTTTTGTGTTTCTCAATTTTGACATCTGAGACTCACTGCGCTGAGCTCTGCGCTGACATGAAATGAACTTACTAACGATTAACGATCCTCCCTACACTCCACTCCTCTTCTAATAATTTGATGACAAGAGAACAAAGACGAACTTGACTCTCGCATACAACTAAACAAATATTGCACAGCGAAACCTCTAAATAACGATCTTATTTATTACGATGACTTCTCATGAAGTTCGCTTTCTCAGATAAATCACGTACTTTAATGTAGGTCTTCATATAGCGATGTTGCAAGTGCAACATCCGCAACAAGCGCGCATCTGAATTTGGAGTGGAATACCTCGTTGCATAGATATACTTAATAAAATTCAAGCACAAGAGAGATTTCTGAATTTCTCCGACTCAGGTGTAAACTGGGGTAAAATGGTATGACCCACCTTGTAAAGATTTCATTGTAATGCATATGATATTTCTCTATCCATTTTCAGGATGAACATGACTGATGTGATGGTTCAGAATTTATTACTTGACCAAAGAGTGCGTATCAAATGTCGAGATGTTGTGAAGAAGTTGGCCATTTTTAAGGAATCTCTGGCCGTAAGCTCCGGCTGTTTTCTGTTGTTACATTCTTATCCTCAGTCTGGAATTTACTTGATAATTTGATTGTCGGTTGTATGTGCATGGAGGTTGCATATAAAAACTGGTCCACTCAATTCATTACAAAAAACTTTTTTTTTTCTTGTTTTCGGGAGCAGTTGCAGTTGTAGTTCTTTAGGCGGCAAACACGCGAATGCGAAAATGTCCAAAACTTGCTTCTGGTTTACTACGCGTCAGCGTCACTCGTCGCTTATGTAAATTTACGCCATGTGTCATTGGATTTTTCTTTTCATAATTTGGCAAAGGTTTAAAGGTTGTGTCAAAAAACCTGATTTCTGAGGAGCCCTCGACAATCAAGATGTTCGAGGATTAATTTAATAAAATAGCTTTTAATGAAACCTCGGCAATTGCACGACAGTTGACCATCTGCCAACACTCCCATCCTAATCGTAAACTCCAACCACTAATGGCTTTCACTGGAGTTTGTGATAAAATATTATCATGGGTTACGAGATTGCAAATTGGCAATTAAAATTCATACAACAAGCAAATGCTTACGAATATTGGCGGGAGTCCACAGAATGTAGAAGGAGCTGAATTAATCAGATGCAATTACCCAGACATATATATTTTTTAATATCTGTGGTTCATTGAATTATTTCTTTGCTTTCTATAATTTCTTTCTGTGTTGATTTCCATTTTTGTAACTCCATAATGTCTTTTCAGAAATGAAAGTTGGGGAAAGTAGGTAAAAAATTAATTAATTAATACAATTGTTATTTCAGATACAATTCACAGACAGAACTATAATTTATGAGCGCGACCCTAATACAGATGAGTTCAAGTATATTCTAAAAGATAAAATCAACCAAGTGTTTGAATGCAGTCTTCTCGTCATGTGTTCTGAGAATTTGATCCTATGTCAAGATAAAACATTACAATGCTATACATTTGATGGAGTTCGTGTAAGGGAGTGGACACTAGATTCGCACATCCGATACATTCGGTCCGTTGGTGGAGTCCGCGGTAAAGAAGTTTTGGTGGCTGGATTGAAAAATGGAATGGTTAGTCTTTTTTAAAGAAATATAAGGGAACAGAGTAGAATTCGATTTTGATGTTAGAAGTGGTCTGTAACCTCGGGCTGGAATAGTGATTATATTAGATTTTTGGATCAACGTTTTAAGTCTCCCCCCCCCCATTTAAAGTTCACAATCACATCGAAATAAAGCATCATCAAGCGAAACAATCTGCTCGCAGTATCGTGTTACTCCTAATAGTCAGATTTTGGATATGTATGTTGTAGTCCATGTGTACATAGGCTGGCCCAAGTATACTTAGGCCAGCCTATGTATACTCAGGCTGGTCCAAGTCTACTTGGGCTAGACTATGTGCACCGAGACTAGCCCATGTGACGGCGGGCTAGCCCATGTGTACTTGGGCTGGTGTACATGGGCTGAGACGTAAAGAAGCCAGATTTAAGAACGTGACATCTTGGTCTCAGGCCGGCCTAGGTATACTTAGGCCAGCCCAATAATAAATATGATTAATTATTTGAGAAACTGAATTTACTTGGACAACGCGTTATTTATTAACATTTGAGAAAATGAAGAATGCTGTACAAATCATAAATACAAGTTACACAATGATACGTCACCCCTTGTTAGAGCATTGTTCCGTAGTAGTACTATGACATTTGCTATTGCACAATCTTTCTGCCTTTTTACATTTACACCTTTTATCCTTGCACTTTGACGTACATTTACAAAAGAAAAAACCTTGCCCGATTCCCGATGATGACCGCTTCTCGTAAGGAGATTTCATTACTTGGGACTGACTCGGGAAAAGCTTGTGACCAAGTTTTAGGTTTATTGTCTCTTAACCAGCACGGTTCCGGCCCTAATTAGAACTTTGACTTCGTCATATTCGGCAACACTGAACTGTCTTACGATATTACTGTCGTCCTGATTTCGTTTTTCCCCTCGTTAAGCTCTATGAGCCTGTTCAAAATTTTGTCATGGTATTCGCGAGTTAACAGAACGGTATTTTGTGATTTCTTGCTGTCTAATTCTTTCAATTGTTGAAGAAATCTTTCAGACATGTTCTCCATTTGGAAAATGTATTGAAGGGTGTGGATAGAAGACACGAAATCACTCCTTGGTGGCAGTGGAATATGCTGGACTGACTGGACTGGAGAAAGGAGTTTTGTGTTACATTTACTTTTTTGCTTACAACTAATTATAGATCCCCTAATCAGACAGTCGATAACAAAACAGGTAGTGGCATTTCTTCGCGTTACTTAAAAGTGTACGTGGGATAATATAAAGTTTCAACTCAGTCCAAGTGCACATGGGCTGGCCTAAGTATACCTGGGCCGACTTGAGACCAAGATGTCACGTTCTTAAATCTGGC
Organism: Protaphorura quadriocellata; assembly: GCA_034698945.1. Classification (NCBI taxonomy): domain Eukaryota; kingdom Metazoa; phylum Arthropoda; class Collembola; order Poduromorpha; family Onychiuridae; genus Protaphorura; species Protaphorura quadriocellata. Next base: position 8,783 of record JAQGCA010000613.1, read on the forward strand.
TTCTTTACGTCTCAGCCCATGTACACCAGCCCAAGTACACATGGGCTAGCCCGCCGTCACATGGGCTAGTCTCGGTGCACATAGTCTAGCCCAAGTAGACTTGGACCAGCCTGAGTGTACATAGGCTGGCCTAATTATACTTGGGCCAGCCTATGTACACATGGACTGGATATCTACATGGACTACAACATGTATATCTTGAAATTAGGATTTCCATTTCATTCCAGATTTCGGCATGACTATACAGGGTGTCCCAGAAAAAGCTCACCATTGTTTGAATATATTTTGGAGTAGTTACAAGAAATTCTGTTACTGTCAGGTTGGAATTATTGGTAAATTCTAAGAATTTAATTTATCAACGTAAGCCATCAAACTAAAAATCAGTGCGACGGTGGGACTCATCCATAAAACTAATGTCCGGTTTAAGTTTATTAAAATAGTTTTTGGTTTACTTTGATAAAACAAGTTTTTAAAATTTATCAATAATTCCAATCTGACGGTAACACAATTTCATGTAACTACGCCAAAATATAATCAAACAATGGTGCGCTTTTTCTGGGACACCCGGTATATAGCCTTTGCCTCGTGGAATTTGCTTGGAATAACAAGATTCCAGAGTCAAAGATTCCTATTTTTATAAACAATAATACTGGTATAAAATTGATGGCCCCATTATTAACGCGACATTCGTATTCGTAATCTGACCGCTTTACAGGAGTTTGGCTACTAAGAGTATTGTTTTAAAATTACCCCCATAGGTCGTCAAGATATTTCTGGACAACACATTTCCACAAATCATAGTGAAAGTCCCTCAGAGTGTCCGTTGCGTTGATCTGAACATCACACACACAAAGATTGCCATTGTGGACGAGTCTTCAACATTATTCGTGTACGATTTGAGGAAAGACGATGAACTTCTGTTTGAAGAATTGAATGCCATTTCTGTGTTTTGGAACACCAGCTGTGAGGATTTGCTGAGTTACTCTGGATTTGGAGTTCTCAATATCAAAGCTAATGGCTTTCCTCTTTACCAACAAAAGATGGGAGTAAGTACGTAAGGAACATGGACGGACACCGACGATTGTATTGTATTCTAGACTAAGTCTATTCTGTGTACAAAGTTTCCGTTCAATTCAGACTTAAAACCGACATAGACTTAAGTTTTCTCTGCTCTGTGAAAAACTGATTCCCCGTCGTGTTGTATTGTCCGGCTTCATTGTACCGAATGCCAAATCTAATGCAATACATAGGTTTTACCTTCACATTTGACTTTACAAAGAAAATACGTACCAACTTTTCTCAGCAATTCTGGAGAACGTCAGGATTTTTAGGACATCTGAGCCCACCACGGGGAAACAGGACGCATTCAGATAAAAGTGAAAGTCATAAAGTGTAAATAGAAAGCACCGCCGACTTTCACTTTTCTTTTCTCTGACCATTCTTGAGTAGGCGGGATAATCTGACAAGGATACAACTTTTCATGTAAACTCAGAATTAGTGATTTCAAGCCTTGTGGTCACGAATTTAAGGATTTTGTCGGCAGTTAAATTATTCTATCAAATTGTTATGGCAGTTTACCAAATACTTATCAGCGAACATTTGCGTTATATAACTTGACCTCTTCGGTTGGTTTCTCAGTTGATCTGAAATTTACACGATAAGTAGTTCCCTTGTGAATATAGTTGATGTCCGAGGATAAGGGAGTGTCGGATTAACGGCGCTTTATCAAGTGGCTTCAAGGACAGAAACTCTGTTTGTGTGCAGTAAATAAAAGCGCAAGAACTTTATATTCCTTATGGTTTTGACTTGCAGGGTTTCGTCGTTGGATTCTCAGGTCGTAAAGTTTTCGCAATGCAAAACTCCACCGTCGTCACACTGGAAGTTCCTCTCACTGTCCCCATGAACCAGTACATGGAAGAGAAACAATTCAAGTAATTTTCTATTTATATGTAAAACTTATCGCTAGTGAAAAGAAAGTTGAGACGAAAGGAATGGAAATGTGTGTGATGCAAAGCCGTAATGAGGTTTTCACAGCTAATCAATTTTGGGAAACGAATTGGTTTCATTTACGTCTGCGAATTACATACAGGGAGGCTTATAAACTGGCTGCACTTGGAATTCCTCAAAAGGATTGGATGGCATTGGCAAACGCAGCAATTCTAGGCATGGAAATGGACATTGCGAGGAAAGCTTTCACTAAAATCAAGAAAGTACAATTTCTCAGAATGTTGGATCTCCACGAGGTACAGCAGGGCGTCTCTTAGTTTTATTGTCACTTAAATTAAGATTTCTGTCAGGTTTACTTTGCACCGTTCTTCCTTACCATACAAGACTTTTCCAAAGATAACACAATATTTGGAGACACACAACCTGCCTTTGTTTTGAGATTACTTAACTTTTTTTGTATATGACGCAATATAGTTTACGACCACCTTTATTTATCAGGTCGCCGGTTCAATTCCAATCCGGTCCATTTATAATCCTACTCTAGTTCAGTGTTCGTGGTGTGGTTGGTCCTTGTAGATTCTGGTTTAATTTTTCAATTCGACGGAGCGTCTAGATTAATATTTCTTAAAGTAGAGTCGCTTCATTTGTATCAATTATCAGATCAGATACTAGCTCGGACATCTGATAAAATCTAACTGTTCGAATCAGCCTGAAATAGTTTGATTCAGACTAGTATTATCTTCAAATCAGATAAGCATTTTATTAGTTATCCGACGGATACCTGACAATTCTTATCAAATATCAGGCCGGATCACTGCATGAACGACAGGTTTACATATTATCCCAAGTTTTCGGCTCACCAGAACATCAGAAAGCGATCTGTCTGATCTGATCGGAGCTGAAAAATGACTTGATAAATAAAATATCAGAACAATCGATACTGATGAATATACGATGGCGTATCAAAATGGAGTGAGTAGACTTTGTACAGTGAAAGCACTCTCTGAATTCTTTGCAGGAGAAAATAAAGCGTGGAGAAGAGAAAGTTGGTGTTTTCCTTGGTGGAATTTATGCTCTGCAGGGAAAATTCTCAGAAGCCGCACAACTCTTCAAAGAGAACGGAGAAGGGCACCGAGCTGTGGCAATGTATGCTGATTTAAGAATGTTTGAGTTGGCTCAAGAGTTTTTGGGGGCCAGTGACTCTGGTGATGGAGACAAAGGACGGATCATGAAAATGAAGGCCGAATGGGCCCTCAAAATCAACGAACCGCGTGCTGCCGCGGAAATGTATCTTGTGGCTGGAGAAAAGCTCGCAGCAATTCAAATCATGGGTGATAATGGGTGGACAGACATGTGAGAACATTTTAGATTATTTTCATCATCACAGGGTTGTTCCTAACATTTTCCCCATGAGCGAGGGAGAACTCCTGACTTTCCAAATAAGGTTAATACGGAATGCATATCTTACTTTTATCTGACATTATTCGTCAAGTTTGGTTGACGCAGGGGAGTGTGGTTCAATAAGTTACGGACCAATCTGAACTGCATAGCGTAGTGATATGAAACACCGACATACCAACGATCTAATTAAACTTCATCGTATTCATTAATAGTCGTACGATTTTCAATAACTTGGTAGCAATTTCCTGAAGGGAAAGCCACGATAATATCAAATCGGAACCATTTTGAGAAAACACGTCAAAAGTAAAGTTGCGTGTGAAAGCAAATTGGTCCGATGAAACAGGAGTTCTAGCATGAGTGTGCGTGATTTCCAATGCATCAAACTATTTTAGATTTGAAGTCCAGATACCGCATCCATTTCCAATTCCCATTATATATTTTTTCCAATATTACTACAGGCTACTGGAAGTTGGTCGGAAGTTGGATTTGACTGATAAAGACGCATTGACGCTGTGTGCTGATTCTTTGGTGAAGTTGGGCCAGGTTGGTTGCTCTCTGCTCTTACTGACTTTTTACATGCAATGCTAACGTAAGAAAAAGGCCTTCTGTTCGGTTCCTGTCAAATTTCTTATCAAACAGTAGCTTCGTCTCCCGTCTTCGCTTCGGGCTACCAAATGATTGGCTGTGCGCTGCATTGCACCAAAAGCAGAGCTAAAACGAATCCAGATGCGGTCATGTGAAATTATTACAACAAAAAATGAATAGTATTTGATGTGTTCCTCTGTTGTAACATCTTTTCCTCTGCAATATTATAATATATCGATGTACAGGGTGGCCCTCTGTCAATCTCACGACATATGACACAAATGGATAACCAATTCTCCAATCTGACGCATATGTTATTGCAATTCTGGCTAGATCAGATTAGATTTCTAGTTCTCTTTTTAATTCATTCATCTTCACAAAATTTTTGAACTACCCTGAACATATTGGTATTATTTTTTTGAAAGGTTTCGTCAGCAGCAGAGATGTACAAGCGTCTGGGCCTTCAAGAGAAAGTGTTGGAGATTTATGTGAAGACGAGAGAGTGGCAAGAGGCTTTCCTGATTGTGGAGAAACACCCAAACTTGAAGAAAATTGCATACCTTCCCTATGCTCAATGGTTAGCGGAGTCGGATCGATTCACAGAGTCACAAAAAGGCATGACTAAATATAAAAGTTTCATATTTTTCCTCTCATGTATTTTGTGAACGTTGAGCTTGAGCCGGAGATTCAGATCTGCCCATGTTCTCCTCTGCTGAGTCAGAAGAGAAGAGAATTTTTGTAAAATAAATTAGATCGATTTATTTTTCTATAAATAGCATTTCACGAGGCGGGTTGTCCGGACGAAGCATTTAAGGTTCTAGACCAGCTTAAGTGCAATGCTGTCACGGAGACGAGGTACCATGACGCAGGATATTATCACTGGATTCTCTCAAGACAATATCTGGACTTGGCCATCAAGGAGTACGTAACTAATGCCAGCTCATTCCAGGAAATTACTATTCCATATTTAGCTAATTACAGAAGGATAGACTCCTAAGCCTCTCCTGCTTCTTCACTCTGTTACACTTCGCACATTAAAGCATATTAAGAAGGGAGGCTTACGAGGTATCTCAATGTCCTCCATCCAAAATATACTTCATTTATAACATCAACATCAATATGTTCAGTGATTGTCTTACGATCCAACAACACATTATAGTGCTCGCATACAAATTTAGGTTGCATTCAGTTGAAAAGGCACCACTAAGGAGCAATACATATTGTGCTTAGAAATTGTACTTAAAATACTCTTGTTAATTGATATTCGCCATAAGGCAGGTATGGGGAATGGCTACTCTAGGGAAAGTACCCTTAGCGTAGGAACACTCTAGCAAAGAATAACGTTATTAAGAGAATACTAGCATATATTGCTGCCCGAAGGGTCAGATCATCATAATAGCGATTTATTAAGTTGCTGGCTACACCAATATGCTTGCAAGGGTCTGTGTGTTGCTTAGGATTACGCGCTATAATCTACAGGCTACAATACAACACACTGAGCAAAGCATATCTGCATATCCCTAGGCGTTCGTTAAAGAGTAGTTACGATGGCCGTACAGTCTCCAAAATATTTTCCGTTTTAGCCATAATGGGTACAGCGAATGGTGTACAGAATAAGATTCTACGTAAGATCACGACACATCCATCTAGCTATCAACTCACAGACTTCAATGATTATGAGATTACAGAGCTGACTTCTCACTCACGACTCCGCACTCGGGTACGTCCCTTGTACATAGAACTGCGAAGACTAAAGCCGTGAGAAGAGAAAGGAGAAAGCGATTAGTAAAGCGTTTCATTTAGAAATCAGTCAGCCTTTCATTTCTTCGGCTTCGCTTCAATCCAATCCAATGAATTTTCACCTTTCACTAGAACGCAGAGTTTCTTTTCTTTTCTTTTGAATGCACGGCGGGTGAGCGCGATTTGGTTGTTTACCTTTCCCCTTTCCCTTTGCATGGAATTCAGAAAGTAAAAGTTCCTTTCTCCTGACAAAAGCAGCTGGAATTCAACTGTACTTTACAGGGTGGTACATAACCATTTAGGGAATGGCTCGTTTGGTCGAGGGGACTTAACTATATAAGGGTAAACTTTAACCTATCCGTTTTTGACAAAAAGGCATTATAGAAAGTCAGATGTTACGTCATTGTAGCACAAAGTTCTGAATAATAGATGAACCATTCTATCCATTAACTATTCCGTAAACTATTCAGAACTGAAAAACTAAGAGTCCGATATTCAAATTCCTACCGATTCGAATTGTTTCCGAAATTTCCACAAATTCGTCCGCTGACATCAAAAAAGGCAATAACTCTTAGGTACCTTTCTCTGCAATATGAATACGGCAGTTTGGGTTTCGGAGACAGCAAATGGTTATGAACCACCCTGTACAAAAATTTATCTAGGAAAAGCGGTGTCCCAGCTAAAAGTAGAAAATGCAGGATGAGTGTCTCTGTTCTCTGCAGATAATACCCGGTGGGGTTCGGTCCTGAATTTTTATTACATTCAAAGGAAAGGACGTGTTTTGAGTTTTCTTTTTTCTGTTCTATTCTGTGCAGGTTGGATGAGGAAATTCACACGAAGCATATGAACACATGTAGTCGACATGAGAAGAAGGCTGCCATGTACTACGCCTATAATTCTATTTTTCGATACACGGTGAGTCCCTTTGTTGTAATGTACGCAGTGAAGTACTAGAGGAAATACAATACAATTCTACATTGTCTTTAAATTGGTTATTCAGTAAAAGTAAAATTGTACATCGTTTCATGTTTTATATAGTAGCCTATTGTAAGTGTTTTCCGACTATTGTTTTTTGTGTGTTCTATTTGCAGGACCAACCCTTCACACCTTTCATGCCAGATGCACTCTTTAACATCTCACGTTTTCTCATGCATGAACTTATGGTCGAAATTGATCTTCCTATTTCCAAATTGTACGTAAAAACTATCTCCATATAAACTTATTTTATTACCGCGGGATCGTCACCAGGTGTACAAATCCAGGCAGGCGTGACACATTTTCTTTTATGTATTTCACCAACCCTGGCTGTTGTTTCCCTATCGGAAATTTCCAAGAAAGTAAAATCCTACTTCAAAATAGTCTTCAGATCTCCGAGTTTCTGAATGGTCAGAATTTCCTTTTTTGTAAAATTCTGTAGATCTGGTTAATTTCGAACCGACCATAGTCCGCTCATAATGAATGCCCGACAAAAGTTATACAGATATTCAATTACTTATGCACACAATATTCTTTAGGCTGAGTTCGAATTTCTGATATAGTTCAGATCACATTTTGTAAATCCAATACTTGTCGGAAATACACAGTCCGAATGACACGCCTTGTAATTCAAATTTGGGGTTCGAAAGTTCGGATGGAAAAGGGTTCCGATTCGGACCATTCTTTTTAGCCGTGAGAATCTACTGATAGCTCCATTCGTAACGAATGAATATTTTCATAAGACAACGGAAGCGGAATTAAAATGACTACTATTTATTTTAATTTTGACCCAAAGTCACGTTCTCTACACCCTGGCAAAGCAAGCCCGAACGTTGAAAGCCTTCAAGCTGGCCCGCCATGTTCTTGAGCGTCTAAAGAGTGTGAAAGTGCCTCGGTCTCTTCAAGACGGATTGAGACTCCTGATGTTGGCTTCGAAAGGTGACCCATTTGATGACCACGATGAACTTCTGCCCATGTGTTACCGGTGCTCCACAACGAATCCTTTGCTCAATCCAAGAGGAAACAATTGCATCAACTGTTGTCACCCATTCATTTACTCCTTCGTATCATTCGGTGAGTCTCATGAATTTTGACTTTCTGCTTATGACGTCGATGTCTTTTACAAGTGTCCGGGAATAGGGATTGGAATGGTTTGGTTAAAAAAACTGGACTTTTTAGAGTTAAGCGGGCTTTGGGTCGGGATCACTGGGGTCCAAATTTTATTGGTTGATGTCAATACTAAGTTTGAATTTCAGCAATTGCTACGGAAAGGTCGAGTTATGTTTAAGCTTGACTCAAAGACTTTTGATTCCAACTGAGAGCAATATGTTGGAAAATATCGAAACAAACAAGAAGATTTGGTATTCAATCTCAAAAAATTATTTTAAACAACACCCGATTTTATTTCTTGAAACTAAAAACGTAGAAAATTCAAGAATTGTGCGGCTGGCTGTGAACAGGGCCTTGTCGTGGTCAAAGCATAGACCCGGTCCCCGTTCCATTGCGCCAATTTAAACGTCGTGGTCAATTCGAAAATTATATCCAGAGAAGCCTCGTTCCCAAGTTTTGTTTAAACAGTTTGGAGTACGCAAATAGGTTTTTGAGCGACGATGGATCAGGCACCAACCAGCGCGTTTTGTCCGAAAGAAAATAATTCGTGCCGATAAGCCTGTCCGTTCTAAGATCTATATAGAAGGAAGCAATCAAGATATTTTGGCTGAGTCGGTCTAACACAGAGTGCAGAGGAGAGTGAAATGAAATGGTCCATGTGTAGATTTGTGTCTAAGTGTGAAATCCAATTTTCAGAAGTATTGCCGTTGGTAGAGTTCCAATTGGAGGATGGGCTCTCAGATGAGGAAGCATTGGGGTTGATAGGGTCAGGACTGCCAGCTGGAACTGGAACAGTAGTTGAATCCAAGTCAGCGAAAGGTGCTCGAAGAGCTCAAGAGCGATGGAAAGAAACAACGAATGATGACGTTCAGGTTCTTCAGTTTGATGAGACTGATGAAGGACCGTCTTCTATTCCCAACGGTGGACGCAATAGTCCAGATCCTTTCTCAGCAAGAAATGTTACGGTCGTAGATGGCAAGCTTGTCCATGGTCCTGTCATTCTTGGGAGATCAGGGCTTCGGTCCTTGGAACCCACGGAAGTCGTCATTATGAAACCTGGACAACCATTCGCACATCGGTACTTTAAAAATCTAATCCCAGATATGAGCATCTCACAATGCCACTCTTGCCTTAAAGTAAGTTTTTCCCAGCTATTCAGAAATCAGAGCATTGATTTTACATACTTTACTCCGATATGCCACATAGTGACACTGGGAATTGAACCCCGGACTTTGGATTCCACGGCTAATCACCGAATCAACCGGTGAACTCTCTCTGGTTCGATTCCAAGCTTCGACATGAATTTCTTGTGCCAGTAAAGTGTGTAAAATAAAGGATGAGGCACAAACCTTATGGGAAAATGTACGGGAAATCGATGAGCTTCTTAAACAGTCGCCTCCTGAACAACTTTTGTGAAGGTCCCCCAAAAGTCTAGAATTTGGCCGCTAGAAAGACACAGGTGGGGACGTAAGGTGAAAACAAGTGAAAGCAAAGTGAATGTATACGGCATACATGCCAACCAGCGTATTTCTAGCGGCCAAACGGTTAGAATTTTGGGGGTAGTGCTTTCACAAAAGTTGTTCAGGATGCGACTGACAACATATCAAAATCCCAGCCATTTTGCGACGGCGTATATTTCCCCATAAGGTTGATGCCCTCTCCTCTCCGAACAATAAGTTCCTCCATTTTATGCTAGTTAATCCAAAAATTATTATCATTTTGTCCCTGTGTCTCAAAATTTCAGATGTTTCATACCGACGACTACATCTTACAAGTATTACAGAAGGGCCATTGTCCTTTTTGCCGTACTCCATCGGAAGAATTGGATAGGCGTCATAACTTGAATTAGAATGCACAGAATATTATCCTAAGAAATGTCATCAATGTACACATTTTAAACGTGTACAGTTTATGTTGACGTTTACGTGGGAACAAATAAATGCTGATATATTTGTACACATCGCACAATATATTTATTTTAGCATGTCGTTGAGACTCCAGTTGTTGTGCTTGTGTAGTGCCCCTAATTTTTGAAACTGTTTAATTTTAGTTAATTAATTATGGGTGATTCAAAAGAAAAGGGCAAAGGTGGTGCCGGTGGTCCCGTGGGTCAGCCTGCCGACAAGGCAGCTGACACTGAAAGCTTCCAGGTTAATTTTCAAAACTTCTTAATATAGATACTCAAACATTTGTCTGTGTTTTCTTTGTAAAATAAATAATGTATTGTCCACTTTGTAAACTGACACTGCCGTACAGTTCACCGTGGATGTCAAGGGTTTTCCCAAGGAGAACATTCATATTCATACAGACGGGCCAACCGTAATAATAGAATGTGACCAGACAGTTAAGAAGAATGAGAATAAAGAACTAAAAGTGGCTGGTGGGAAGGAACAAAAATTGTCCAATGAGACTAAAGAGAAAACTCTTCTAAAGACCACGACCCTTCCAGTTGGGACAGATATGGACAGTGTCCAGACAAATCTGGACATGGCGGCAGGTGTTGTCACAATCACTGGAAATTACTCTCCGCAAAAGCAACCGGAAGCTAAAGCGAAGGAAGTCGCAAAGAACACTCGTAATACCCTCACATTTGACAAGGACTTGTTCAAGGTGAAAATACGTGTGAAATTCTAAAACATAGATCAATATTTAGGGTCGTTCGTAAATATTCACAGCGGATAATGCGGGCCAACTAGTTAAGAACCACCCTGTAGAATATAAGAATTACTATATTTTTTTATTTATCAAAAGTTAACGGTGACAGTGAAGGGCTTCCGCCAAGAAAATATTCATGTTAAGAGAGAAGGTCGAAGAGTTTACGTGGATTGTCGTCAAGTGGAAGAATTAAAGTCCAACCAGTTAAATAAGTCAACGGAAGGTAAAGGTCAAGCTAACAAATTGAGCACAGATACAGATGCGGAAACTCGAGAACAAGAAACCACTAGAGTTTTTCATTTCTCCACCTTACTTCCGGATGGGACAGAACTCAATAGTGTGAATACAAAAATAGATGTGAACGAAGGACTCGTTATTTTTACAGGGCGTGCACTCCCTGTTTGAAGATGTGCAACAACGTTTGAGCAAAACTAGTGAGAACAATTATTGATGTCTAATGAGCATGAAAATAAGTGAAGATAGTAAGAACATAAAGGATATAAATTGACATCTTTATTTCAATTTCAACTTTTGGAAAAATTGGTTCGCTTATTAGCTAATCGAGTCATAAAACGTGAGAAATTTTTTTGGATGTTACTATTTTGTCAGTCTGTTTCCTTATTCTATCATCCAAAATAGTGGATAACATAGAAATATAATGTTAACTCTTCCGTGGTAATACAGGGTAGTTCACAAGTCGTATACGGGAATCAGCTCGGAATTAATAGAGGTACTGATCATTCGAATCGTGGATTCGGTAAGGTTGTAAGTGTATGTAGTAATTTTCGAAAAAAGTAATAGTACTACAATCGAGAATTATGCACTACCCTGTCATCAGCGAAAATTACAAAAGTTTATTAAGTTTATTCAGATGCCAGATGACTGAGGTTTTGTAGCGGGTGTTTCGTAATGTTTCTGCTAAATGGCTAATCGTTTTCGCCAAGTTTATCCATTTTCTTTGTAGTTCACAATAAAATTAATTATTTCATGCCTGCTCATCGTATTAGGAGTGGAATTTTGGAAAGTCTTAGCTCTAACAAGGCGTTTACACCCGTCAGAGAAAGTAACCCATTGCTTTCACCAGGGAACTCCGTGACGCATTGAAATCTATCAGCCAGACGTCTAAACGACACGTGGAAACTCCCATTCATACTTACATTTTGCGCACTCAGGAAAGGGCCAGGCCAGGACTTTCACTGGTTTAATAGGTTTCGGACTTTTCAATTCTGCTGAGTGGGTAGGCAACTATACCATATTGTCTCTCATGCCTTGCATGTACAAGGGACCTCAACTATTGTAATGTGATTAAATTCTTTTGGACTACTTTCCCCAAAATAAATAACGCCAAGACTAAATGTCAGGGTCGGATGTCCCAGAGTAGTGAGGTGGACCACCTCACTACAGTTCTGGGACATTCGATCCGATGGTTCATATCTCATTTATCTGTCAATGCTTCTCGGTTCCCTTCCGAGTTTCCCAAATATTTTCACCTGGTGTATTATTGTAAGGTGTTTACATCCAGGACGATTTTTTTACTTTTCATCTCGCAATGTAAGTCTATGTCCTGAATAGGGAAACACCTGAGTTTTCAGGATAACGAATTGCTAGGAGCAAGAAATACTGATCACAACTGCACATTTTGAAATGAGATTGGTATTTATTGACTGAGAAGCGGGGAATTGAGTGAGAAGAGTCCATAGTGGCATTTCATAGTTTCTCAAACGTCCCAGATTCAGGATGTAGGGAAATTGAGTAGGTTGAGACCCAGACCCATTCAATTTTGTAAAGAAAATGTAATATGTCATGGATAATATCAAAACCCAATTCGACTTTCCCGGAAACAGTTAACACATTCCAGCAATTTGTATGAATATATTCCTAGAGTTCGACCCGCACCGCACAGTTTGGAATGGAATGAGTAAACATAATTTAATCTTGAAGTTTCATTGGAATGACTGAAGAAATTGAACCAGCCAACTGAGCCTACTGAGAAACGTTCTCCCATTAAGTATCATTTTAATAGGCGTGTCACCCTCGGAAAGAACCATGATGGAACATTTATCGGTCTAATCTCCTGAAACGCTAATGACTTTTCCGCAGACATCTCAGAGTTATTAAAAATGATCGAATTAGGGCATATAGCTAGGATACCTCACCACACTGCTGCGGATTGGCGTGAGATAAAAACTTAATTATAGTCTAACCACCCAGTGGCAAGGCAAGGCACGACCAGTAACTGTAACTAACTTGTGTGTGTAAAAAGCATTAGAGAGAGAGAAAAAAAATAGTGTGTAAATAGTGTGATGGTTTGACGTTGACATAGAGCGTGCAGAGCAGAGAGCTATTACTGCCAAGACTTACAACCTGCGTAACCTAATAGGCTCACTTTGATTCCTATTACAGAATGGAAATGGAATGAAGATGAAGAAATGTGTGCATGTCCGCTATTCCGTACTTTGCTTTATTCACAAGGAAACAATTTTTCTCGTACGTTCTTAAAAGTTTCCGGACTGTTCATTTCAAATGTCCTAGAAAGAAGAAAGTGACACATGAGGACTTTCACCAACGTTTCAGTAATTTATCAGAGTCGAAAATTTCTGTCGATCGCACATACTTGTGATAAAAGCGTCTTACGTTGGTTTTGGTATTTGCAAAAACAGTAGTTACCTTGTGAAGCGAGGTACCCACTGTATCTGTTCTGTATGTACTCCCATAAACCACATACACGTTCTATGTAATGTACGTACACAAAGTCGTGAGGCGGGAAGATGAAGCCAAGACTTTCACTTTAGACTCATTCCAGAGACGAGCAAAAAGGTTTGGAAAGTGACCTACTTCCCTTTCATTCCGGAGTAACTATCTTGGAGTCTGCGGCGCTGTCAAGGGACGAATTTAAGGATTTCCACACCCACATTCAGCGAAAAAATAATTTCAACTCACTTTCCCTGAAACTCATTACAAGTGGAAACTTTCACCGACTTTCACCTTGCATTCAGTTCAATACCATTGAGACTTGGAAACCAGTAAAACGTTACAACTAATTTTACACGCTTTAATCGACATTCACCACGGCACGGTCAATCAACATCACGTATTTCTCGTAGAGATCGGGTTACCTTTCCATTTGACGAAGAAAAGTCACCTCAGTAGTAAGGGAAAACTCCGGCTTAGAAAAATCTCTTGTGCACTTTGTTTCTTTGATTTTGATTTTTTTTTCAGCAAACGGGAGGCGGCAATTCCGACTTGGCTGATATCCCAACAACTAGTTGAACGGGATTGATGAAAAAAAAGTATGAGGAAACAGAATAGAAAGATATAGACAGACAAGATTTTAAATAACATAATTGTATACCACTTTAAATTTTGTGGATTGGACAGCATAATATTTGACACTGATGTCGTAACCTTTAAATCAGGGCGTAGTAGAAGGATCAGTGACCAACCACCATACCTTCACAAAGAATAATAGAACGGGGTTGAAGTTTTACCTGGTAAGATTGAACCCCCTCAGAGGATTAAAATGTGGAAGTCTTTGGTTGGGCAGACTAGGTTGAACTTGTTACATTGTGAATGGTAGGTAGATCTACGTACGTGCCTCCATCCGTTCTTAGGTAGAGAGACGGTAATGTGAGTAGAAATTGGAGGAGAAAGCGTGTGAAGGGCGCATGATGCGGGAGAGTTGTTCGATCCAGCGTTCTTCTGGAGGTCTGGAAACTCTGGAGTTTCTTTCGGTCGGTCGGTGGAGGACCCGACTGAAAACTCCAAATGAAATGACTCTCAGTTGAATTGGGAACTGAGTCCTCAAGAGTTCCACGGCTCCAAGTTCTCGTCTGGAGTACCAGCTCCGTTTTCCTCCATCCTTCCAAAATCCCAGCCCAGCACTCTTTATCTATCTCTTGCTGCACACCTGCTTTCACCAACAACCGTCGTGTCCAAACTAACTGCTATTGCTTCTATCTCTGTTTGATAAGTGCTGCCAAACATATCCGATCCAAAGAAAAGATCCAGCCACCCACCCAAAAAGCCAAATTCTTGAACCAAAGCACATACACGTTATTGCAGTCTTTTTAGCTCAAAAACGAATCCTTTCTTCCGCCATGGATTCCTTCCCTCCTGCTAGTTCTTGGACAGGACTTGGTTTGACAGGAAATATGGGATTAATTACGTGTTCACACTATCATGGTTTCGAGGACACTCACGCTTGAGGTATGCCAGTCTCTTTTTACTTTTAGGGGTATGTCAATATCAGGACACGTGTGTCATGGGCAGCCGATAAGGAAAAGCTTTCGCAGTACAGTGACCAAACTAAGTGGTCACCTCTTCAATAAGGCCACTTTCTCTTGACGGCTTCACTCTTGGCTATGGAAAATGTTTATCGTCATCCCAATTGAATAATCTCCAAAACTGCAAACTTGTTTTCTCCCGAGCGTGGTCTTATTTGAGAGGTTTTTTTTTAAAGAGCATTGCTGGCTCCGAGATCTCATATTTGGCAATGCAATTCAATGATTTCGTAGCAAGACCGGTTTGATGAGATCCCACACAAAATAGTTATTCTAAAGAACTAACAATACCATTTGTCTGAATACATTTATTTGTAACCGACTATAAGACAATCAACGAGCGTATAAGCGTATGTGCTAATGCATGTCCGAAGAAGCATTACAATTAAAAAGCGAACGGCATGCATCTAGCAACATGAGAGAAAGAAGAGAAAGTAACCAAGAATTCCCTATTGCGTATGTTGTATTGGTGCCCGGGATTTGTGGATACATAGCATTTTGGTATTGGCATTTGTACGGATTCGGATTTTTCTAAGGACGTAAGACGTAGAGAACAAGAGAGCTGGGAAAGGAAGAAGTAGCAAACATTTTCATAAATTCAATCTTGTGGGGTTTCTTTCTTTGAGCAAGATCAATGCGGTACATTAATCAATACAATACACCAACCAAAACTTTGTATGAATATGAGTATGAACAGCAAAATACCTATGTACAGGGTGCTTCAAAACCACTGTATAATTTCACCTCAACTAGAGAGACAAATCTTGGGGTTGCTTATCTATTTTTTTATTTTGTACAGAATTTAATGCAGAATTTATTTTGTAAATGGTCATATTAGTATCATGTCTAGAAACCATGAAGTAAACCGATAAATAAAATTAGCCAATCTGCACAGATTTTCTTTTGCTTAGTTTAAAATTCCGGTGAACCGGAGCTTCAGTGCATTGCAAGTAGAAAAATATTGGTAGCTTCAAGGAACCTTGACGACGCCCTCCTCTATAGGTATGCCAGTAGTCACCCCAACGAGTTATTATTTTTGGGTTGGTGCTCATTATGGTAATGGGAAATAGATAGTCTCTACAATGAGCACCAACTTGTTTATATTGTATAGGGGAGATGTTTTATTTACCATGGGTAGCTTCTTGATAGGAATTTTTACAAAATGTATATCTCACATTTCCTGGCACCGACCCGGATTTGGCTGTAGCCTAACATGTAAGGGGTTATAAATGGCGTGAATCAACCCGTATGATTTCGGGTCTCACCTTCCTTCGTACCAAGAAAGTATGAATTATTATTAGAAAGCATTGCATGCAACGACAGTTGATATTGAAATTTTAATTAGGAAAGTTTGGGGTAATGCTTTTATGTCTACGTTCTCTTATTCCCACAAAGACTACAATATACCCACGGCTTCAAGTCTATTCTTTATTCAAGGCAAACAGATTTACGACTCTCTTGACCCATAATACCAATCATTTCCTAATTCGGATTAAGGGTATGTATCAATTTTTTATTAAAACCAAGGATAGTACATTCACAGGTTCGGTCCATTCTCGTGGGGCAAACTCCCCCGTGCTATACGTATAGCGCTTGGTAT
>JAQGCA010000614.1:0-25072 GCA_034698945.1 Protaphorura quadriocellata
TACCAAGCGCTATACGTATAGCACGGGGGAGTTTGCCCCACGAGAATGGACCGAACCTGTGAATGTACTATCCTTGATTGAATCCATATAATTCGAAATTAAGGGGCTTACCCGAATCAAAAGACAAGGTTTCATAACCGGCGACAGTGTCCAAAACTTCCATGGGCGGAGCAGATGGTATAATATCCCCATCTTCACCTGAAATCCAAGAATGTATAGAAGGATTAGCCTCGCCTACTTGATGCATTTAAAACTAAAACTAAATTTTTAATTAAGGCGGCTAAGTCGTTAGATGGTGACTGCCAAGTACTTTTTATAAAAAAAAAATTCTATAAAGACAGGACTGTGCAATAGGATTTCGCACAAGGTTAGACTGAAGATATGAAATGACATTACCGGTTCTGGGGTAGTTATTTTCGTATATGTATGTAAGTGTTTATAAAAAAACATCACTACCTGTACTCATTTTTAACAAATCCATAGACAAACTAAGAACCAAGTTTTTCTAAATACGAACATGCAAAAAGATTAACCCAATTTTTGCAATGCGTCTCAGTGAGTAGTAATAGAAATTCCGTGCTCATCTGAATGTGACTAATGAGCTTTCATTTTTTTTGAAAAAAATATTCACATCTGGCTAAAGAGATTCATTTTTCACTCGTACCTACCAGGAAAAATATGTCAGAAGAAATGAGAATGTCTCCGGACGGAAATCTTTCTCGTCAAACTATGTAAGACATACATAAATAATTTTTACATCCCCATTAGCCTACCGTAAAAACATAAACCGCCTCTCTCTTCTTTATGGATTATTAATGGGTTTCTTTTGAAATTTTGACGGTTTGAATAACTTCCTGCATTTCGCGACATTCGTGTGTGACTTTTTTTTTTGGATAAGGCGGAGTTCACAGTTCGCAGTTCGCACTGCACTGCTACGGCTTTTGGACTTAAATTACGGTGACAGGGCGGCGGAGTGCCAAAGTTACAGGTTTTCAGCCAACTTTCTACGTTCAAGAATTTTTTTTAATGTTCTCAAGTTACTTTGAATCTACTCTGATATCACCGCGACATCCGACATGGAATCCTTATCTTACGCCAGGTCACGTATTCCTTTCGTATCAAAAATGACGCCAAAATTCATAATACCCATAAAATTAGAACCCAAGCTCTGGCGCCTACAGGTCAAAGTTTTATTTTCAAACTTCCAATTAATTTGTACCCTCAATATGGTGAAACATCATTGAGAATTTGTGCACACAGAATAAATTAGGTTTCTATTCTGCCTGAAGAAGGTACCCTTAGCACTAGGTAAAATAACAGTAGTTAAAAACATTGTACAGTACAGCATCGTATGCCGGAGGAGTCGATCCCTCATCCCAACAAAGGTATACCGAGAAATGAAATTATTTGAAAATTCAAAATGGCGGTACCCGTAAAATCAGAAGCCAAGCTCTGACGCCTAGAAGTCATATGTTTGGGTCGATTGTGATGGCGGGCTTTATTTCCTAGCCCATCATAACCGTTCATGGTCACGGCTTCTCCGGACCACACTACTTGGTGATGACCGTGTCCGTGACGACCATCATTTTGGTGACCATGATTCTTACGAAAATCCAATCTGGCCTTTGCCCGGTAACGCCGTTGTCCTTTTTGTTTCATTTTGACAGTGTGGTTTATATCTTATGTAATTGTAACTGCCTTGCTTTTAATAATTTACTACTCGTTGATATGCTCCTTGATCCTCTTACATTCCGGACACTAACTATTTACACAATTTAGACACCTTTGTTGCATTGGGGAAAAATTCGGCTGATTTATCACAATTGCCCGTAGAAACGAGTCACGTGTGTCCACCTTTACACTGACAAGGAGATTACTTGACAGGACAGGAAAATACTGGCCAAGAAATGTCTTTGTTTTTCGTCAATCTGAATATGAAATGCACGGCTGAGTACTGTCCCTTGTGAAACAACGTTTCGAATTGTAATTTTGGCAAGTGTTAGAGTTTTGATTCAGGTATGAAGACAAAATTCTACTGAAATTTGATACCTTTGTGTAAGAATTGGCAGGAAATTAGTCGAAATTACTGGGTTGGATTTTTGGGTCAGGTTTCCTTTAAAAAATCCAAGATGGAAAGATTCTTTGAGGAAATGAATGACTGAACTGAACTCAACTGCCTCACCTACTTCCAGTACTTCACTTTCCATTTCATCCCCATTTTTGCAATGTTGGTTTACATTTTGAGATTATGTTCTAGAATATGTGTTGAAGCGCCGACGCGTGAGGTAATTTCCATCAGGTACTCGGCGTATTCCTTCCGTGTTCTGATTTTTGGAAGACTTTGAAGTGTTTGTGTACACAAAAAGACGCTCACATACATACGGCCATGCTAGCATGCCAGGAATAGATGTTCGACGTAGCGTGTCACATTTTCTAACTTTAAACCCCCCGGACCGTTAATTTATTATCTTTTCAGACATGTAGTTCGACCTCCCAAATCCATCAGTCAAACAAATAAATTATTTGTAAGAATTTATCAAAGTCATCACTCTTTTTGTCAAATTCCGCCCACCTGACCGCCGCTTACCGGTGAGAACTCTGATGTACTTGCCAAAGAATTTCACCAATTTGACAGATCTGATTTCCACCAACCTTTGACTCCTGATTATCCTAAGCACTGGAAATTTTCCAGTACAACCGGTCCTGTTCCTACTCAAGATTATTTTGTAAACATACTTTGCAGTCTATCGCTTACATGTATTAGGCTGTTTTACCCTGTTCTGATCCGCGTATCCGGTTATCGACATTTTACTGGAATTTTTCATAAAAAATGGAAAAAACCAAGACGCAATATCTTGTGCACGAATTTCAGAGAAAATGCATGAAAATTTCACAGATAAGGTGGTCTATACAGATATCTCGCCAAAGTGTCTAAAGGGACTTTTAGCTAACTTTGGAGACGTAGTTTGGTTGAACTATGTCAGGTGGCACTTCAATTGCTCATTGGGTTGAGAGAACAACAATGGGATAAGTTGAAATACTTTAAATCGGTCCTAGACAATTAAGCCTTGGCGTTTGTCTTGTAAATGCTGATATTTATCATTCAATGATAATTTAGATAATTATCAATGACCAGATGACCAGATCATTTCAATTCTGGTATTATTTGCAAACCAATCTTAAAAATCAAGCATTGACGCTAGAGACCATACACGGAAATGCTCTTTTGTGTCCAGTACATATACAAAATTGGTATTCAAGAAATGTCCGTTTTTCAAAACCAAAGTTTCGGGTTTAGATTCAATTCCGCCAGTTTCAAGTAAGTCATATTTTCACGCGATCTAGAATAAAAATATGTATTGCTATTTATATTGTTTCGTGAAACATACGGCTACGTTTAATAATCAAGCTTCTCGGTTTGAACTTTGTCAGGAACTCAGAATAAGAATATTATTTTGGATTCCTGATGTACATGTCAAGATTGTACGTGTAAATTTCTTTGTCTTGAGAGTGACAAAACTCCGACTTTGTTGTTGAGACAAAGGATATTTTCAGTAGATCGAGCTGCATTTTTAATGCACTCGCAAGACAAGGAAACGTCCGGAGGTCAAGATGGGGAGTGTGAGAGGCACGCAAAGCTTTGTCCGTTCGACCTAGGCCAACATGGATATGTCGGCCTAGGTTTGATATAGATTGACATAAAGTCTTTCAGCACATAACGCACACAAATAAATTTGGAATATTAATAAAAATATTTCGTTCTCACGAATATTCACATGCACCTATTCATTGGCATAAATTCACCCGGACAAACATTGCGAGTGTTTGACTCACAATTCGGACTCGGACCGTCGGACTCATAATAACTTACAAAATGTGAAATTAAACCAGTCGGAAAACAATTTTTTGAAAATAACAATTAATAATATTATATGAATTATGAATTAACATTATGTTCCGGATAGCCGCGATATAATCATTTGGTCCGATATTTACGAACTGAAGCCCGTTTATGGGCAGGTCACTAAAATGGATTTCGATGCATACATGTTTTGGCTACTGCCACTTTCGATAAATAGAGAGTGAGAAAACTGTGAAAATGATTTACAAGCTCTCAACTCTGAAGTGAAATGAGATGAGCTCTTGGAGGAAATAAACGATGGAGATGAGTGTTTATTTTGAGCATTATCAGCATAGCGTCTGTGAAAACTCTCACTCACGAATAATGTAAAGTAGTCTAAACCAATCCAACCTTCACTACCAGTCTATACAAAACAAACGTACATAAGATGTTGAGATATACATTCCAAAGATAATGTAATCACGCGAATATATGAGAAAAAAATCCGCAATTACATAGGAATTTCGAAAATTCCACCAAACACCGTTTCGCTTTCACCCCTGATCGGGGTAATGTCAATTTAAATTTAGGTTAGGTTTGCCTGGGTTAATGTTTTAAGTTCCGTCCTTGTGTGCAGTATTCTCTCGTAGTACTTTTGCAAAATGCAGATATCACTTTTCCCAGAAATCTATTAATTTACATTGTTTTAAAGGGTCGACAATAATTAGCCGCGACTGATATTCAGATTGATCGTTGGCTTGTTTTTTAATTATCACACGCGCTGGAAAATCCATTGACTTACAATCCAGACACCACTTTTTTCTAAGAAATTCCTTTGAAATATACTTACAGTAAAAACTTACGGAAGAAGTAAGTCGAACTTGTAAAACGAGTTGGACATGTTTTGAAAACAATTCTTTTGTTTGGCATTTTCGTAGAATTTGATTGCTTTTGGACTTGATTGAACCCGGAAGGAAATGCAAAGGCGAACACGTCACTATATACAACCAAGTTTCGAGCGACCCGAAGCGAATAATTTCAATCATTCACAATTTGCCTGACCTGTTGGCGTTACCAGAGAAGAGTCCTTAGTGTCTGAGACTGGATTGTCTCCGTTCCTTGGAGTACGTATAAGAAAAACATAATTCCTACTAATTCTGAATATCAGCAGGTCTAAATAATTCCATTTTTTTTTAGAACTCTTGAACTCTGGTGACCATTCCATCGCTTCCAACAATCAAATGCAATGTTGAGTATCTTGTTGGTCAGTGCAACGCGGCTTCGCTCGATCTCTCCGTCTTTGTCCTACAGTAATCACACTATACTCTCAATTAGTTAGAACGAAACGCTTTTACAAAATCTTAACATTGTTCTGATAATTTGTTATGTATTTTAGAAGCAATGGAACGGTCGAGCACAAGTAATTATATCACACTCGGCTGGTCATGGTTAATGGGCTTGCTCCTAGTTTTAAGCGTCTCGTCTCCTCAACACTTATTCTCAGAAAAAGATGGCGGCTATGGTCAACAGTTTCAATTATGGAATATTCAATTCCCAACTATCAAGACCACAGCTACATTGAATACTTTTGAAATGAATATCTTGTGCCAATATATGATTTACAATTGTTATGTACTTTCAAATAAAACCGTACAAATATCAAAGTTGAGAATTGTGTCTTTTAATTTATCGGTCGAGTATTGGGTTGTCTTCCATTTGGCCTAGAGGAGATGCTCGTAGTAGGAAAAACTTTAATGAGAAAACATTTCTGCAGGCAGCCATCAGAAAAATAAGACCTAGGGATCAAACCCTCTACACGGCGATATAAGATAAGGTCAAAATCCGAAATCTATTAGAACTAGTGCTAACTGGTAAATCAGTAATTAAAAGTTATTGCGTAGTCAAATCGAACTTAGCCTAAACTGAATTGACATCGGCAACATCAGGGGTTACTTGAAACAAAGTTTGGCCGACTTTGAGAAATTTCATTATGATTTCGGGTTTTCCCTGGCTTATTTGACATTTAAAATAAAACCAGTCAAAAATGTGTTTGAATTCCAGAATGTCAGTAGTCGTGGAAGAAGATGGTAGGACGGAGTGTGATGAAATGAGTCATTGTCAAAAGACGATCTGATAAGATAAATGTCAACAACAAACTCTTAACCTTACATTCTCACATTCGCACATACTAAAACTGGTTAGACAAAAAATCGTCTCAGAACTTGTGTGTTGTCTTGTCTCTAATCGACAAGGGACATGATTCACGAGTATCACGAATAAAACTCAGAGTAACATACTTAAAACTTTCAGAGAAACTCAACCATGGTATTTTGAAATACAATCACCGATCTAATAGAAGAACGTATAGCTATTCATAGCGTTTTAGAACATTTCAAGCACTGAATTCAACTTTGCAGCTAATATCATTTTGAGATCTGATAGAAAATTGGTCATTCATTATGAATTATTGACCAGAATACTCCGACGGATTTATGTACCGTGATAGATTCATTACCGTAAAAGACCTAATACACCGTGGGTGCTGGATACAGCGCGGGACCCAAATAGAATGCCGGTCTGGGGACAATTTTCGATATTAGAACGTGGGTCCGAATACAACGCGGATTTACAAATATAACTAGTGTAAAAGATTAAGCTTCTGGTAAACTACATTGACGCGGTAAATTTCGACTGAGCATTTGTGTTAGATTTAGGTATTAAATGAGTTTATTTGGTATAATTTCGTAAACAATATTTAATATAACGTGGGTCCGAATACAGTGCGGGTCCCAAATAGAACGCGGGTCTCGGGGTGCTGTTTTCAAATAGACCGCGGGTGCTCTATTAGGTCATTTTCGGTATACAGGTTTGAACATTGCACTCGACTACGGTCCCTTTTGTAAAACTAGAGATTAGAGATAACTGGACAGGTATGTTAGAAGAACGTACATTTTCGACGTCTTGAGCTGTATCGTGAGGAACCTCGTCGAATGTGTTGTTTCGTTGACATTTCCATTTCCATCCACCAACAAGAAGACAACAACACAGTCACATCATACTTTCGACTTTGTCTCCTTAATTAATGTCTACAAAACTCGATCCTTTGTCAGATTCTTTAAATGGATGTCTTATCCAAGTTTTCAAAATAATAAAAATAAGTGATGCCGACAAAATAATGAGTCTGGGTCTCGGTCACGCTTTTAATGAAATCAGTGGGTCAGGGTCACAGTGCAGTGTAGGCACAAATATTGTCCGTTGAAACAAAACAAACGGGGAAGATTGATTGGAGTTTGGGCCAACTTGACAGAATCACACAAAAGCACATGTCCGCATTCATAATAATGCAGAAAGTTCAACTAGTTTTTCGAAAATGTTCACTTATCCTATTCCAGAAGGAGATTATTCAAGCCGTGCGTGCTTTGAAAGAGTTTTGACAGTTTTCACCGTAAGCACAAGTTTGTCGAATTTCAATCCGAACTTTTTCTAGCTTTTCGATTCTTTTCAGAAAATGTGCATTAAGATGAAATTTTCGCAATATAATATTGGCTAATGATAAAAAATGATAGAAAAACGCATATCGTAACTGCTATTCCAATTTCATAATTATATTTCAGAGAAGAAACGGAAACTTCAGCCCACGATTTAAAAAATAATAATTGATATTCTGTTTAGAACTACAAGTTTTAGACTTTGTGAACAAGATTTCAAGTGTAAGCCAGAAGTTTAACTCGTCTGTCGAACTTCATTACACATTTCTGTAACTTTTCGAACTATAATTCTGAAAATTCTCAGAACTTCAACACTAGTAGCAGGTCACATAGCGTTAATCAAAATTTCAGACGAGGCTTTTTCTTGAGGTTACTTTGAGTGTCAGAGAATCGTGTTGCAGTTTTATGTGAGTGATTCTCGAAATGATTAAAACTTTTGAATGAAATAAAATGTTTTGATGTTGGGAAATAATTGGAATGATTTTTCCTCTACGAAATGATAGTGAGAACTGAATTGGTTTTCGGTTTGACTTGACATTTGGCTTAGGGAGGCTTTGGCTTGTAAAGTGTGATTAGTTCATAGGCATTGTGTTAGAAAAACCTCCTCATGGCAAATCTAATGAGTTTGAATCCATGCAAAATAAGACAAGGAGCCAGAGCAGAGCCGAGGAGATTCAGATTCGCACATGGCATGGTAGTCCATAGCGTGGAAATAACTAACCAGGAGATGTGTTTTTTTTCATATAATTCCTTAATGTTCTATATCTACAATCTACAACCACCATATCGCTATAAAATCAACTTCTCAGGGGTTTACAAGTCTAGAACAGTCTTCTAAATATTCTAGTGTACTACAGCAAGCTACGACCCATCTAATGTCTTATTCAACTTCGGTTTCGGATTCTTCCTACAAGGGACAGATTTCACCGATTTGGATGAAATCTTTAGTCTGATCTATTTAAGTCGGTCCATTGCAGCATATGACCCGTTATGTTGAGGGCTGGACAGTCCTTACTGTAATAAGTCGGGAACTGGCTGCCTTTCTGATATGTTGTAGTCACTGACCCCCTGAACAACCTTTATAGAGGTTCTGCCACTGGAAATCTAACTATTCGGCCGCCTCTGTAAATACAAGGGTCAAATGGACTTTGTGTGGTCATACGAATCTGTGACGCATTCATGACGTAAAAATGGGTATTTGGCTCACGTACAACTTGTGCAAAACGGTTAGACTTTTCTGGGCATAACCATCACAAAAATTGTTCAAAAGTTTACAACTTATCTAAAATGCAGTAAAATCCAACGAAGTTCCTTTTGACGTAAGGACTCCCCCGTGAACTTTTATAATGGTAACCAAAACATCTGAGTAGTAGTATAACGTATTATTTCCATAATGTTTGGAGAAGACGAATACACGATCTCCAGACATGAGCTATTAAAAAAACTCCATAATCCTTTGTGAAATGCTGTACGGTAGAACCAGAATGTACGTAGCAAAGATTGTCAAATATTTTACTTCGGAATACAATCCCTTGTCAGTACTTTTTGTTTTGGCAAAGCAAGGCCGCACGTTCGCTTCAGAACGGGTATTCCAGGAACGATTCGAGTATGACGCGAATGCATGACATGTAATCTTTTATGAATATTCCCAATGGGTCAGAATTATTCATTTACACTTGTGTTTTATGGATGGACCGATTAAAACCCAATAAATTCATAGTTTGAAAAGAGTTCAGACAGAATTGAAACATTGTTATCTACTTTCGATGCCCTATGCCCTATACAGATAAAAAAAATTGAGACCCGAGATTAAGAAATGATTAAAAAATTAGAATTATTTGAAATGCGATGGCGTCGTTATGCACCATCCCATAGTAGTAAGCGCATCAGACGTCATAATTATCGTATCATCGGCAATAATCGGCATAGGTATTTAAAAAAAAATAAAGACGTATCGGAATTGGAGTCTACTCGATTTGGAAAGGACCTCCGCAAAGTTCTTAGGCAAAAAGTAGGTGATTGGATTTTACTGGATTTTTGAATGTTGAAGCCGTGACCTCCTAAACAATTTTTGCGAAGGTTCTACCTCAAGAAGCCAACCGTCTGGCCGCTACAAATACACGGGCACAATGACTTTGTGAGATCCGTGACACGTTCATGACGTCACAAAGTGTATTTGGCCTACATATTTCCAACCTCCAAACGGTCAGACTTTTCCAAGTTTGACCTTCCACAAGTGTTATTCAGAAGGTCAATATCAACTAGAAAGAATCAGCCTTAATCTCCTTTTGCCCCAAATCAATCCCGGAATGTTTTTCCGGGTTTCAAGGCCGAAAGCTAACTGGAGGCACACTTCCAGCGGTCATCAAACATCAGGTTCGGTTCAAGTTACCGTAAATGAACGAATAATCACCGGGGCTTCAGTAGACGCCTGGGTCCGATTAATCGCCGGGTCACAACTAACAAGAGAGGTTGTTCCATAAGAGCTCGTAGTTCATATCACCCCAGAGCAGAGCTCAAATTAACGCCAGGGCAGGAAGTTCTTTTTTTTTACACGGCCGGGCATCTAATCTGTCATTTACAGTATCGGTCATTGAGAATGATTTTGCTTCGGAGAATTGTGATTCAATTTGTGATTGGACATGGGACGGGGACGAGGGTTGGTTCGTTGTGTGTTAAGGAATGTAAATTATCACACCAATGCCAGAAATATCGGCGGATTCCGCCGCGTCCTCAAGAATGACACGCGGTGGCTTCATGTTAAGGAATAGAGAATTCTCAGTAACCGCCGGGATTTTCAGAATTTGCGGTGCGGCGCGGTGGCGTGAGAGCTAACGCACTGGATTTGGCTCCCATTCTCTCAACACAAAAGAAGGACGCTACGGCCCAACGGACGAACGCACGGACCGGGCTTTTCACCCACACTCTGATTCTGATTCTGACCCAGTCACAGTCACAGCTCAAATCTTTCCAACTCCAACTTTCAAAATATACGGTGAGAAAGTCAGCAGTGACGACAGAGAGAACAACTGATCAGGCTAGACACCTTGGACGGAAAGGAATTTCCCATAATTTTTTTTGGAATCATCTGGAAGCGAGTGAACATGGAGAACATGGAGTTGAATCGAAAACAGTTGAGGTCCGCAAGAAAAAAGGAGAAGGCGAAACAAAAAAAGTTTGAGGAGAAACGAAAAAAGAAAGAAGAGGAGGAAGCTAAACGCATAGAGGAGGAGGAGAAGCGGAAACAGGAGGAGGAGCAACGAAGAGAGGCGGAGGAAATACGAAGACTGGCGGAGCGAAAACGAAAAGAGGAGGAGTTCGAAAGTGAGGAGGAGGAGGTCGTGGTCGTCCCTCCAATTGTTGAGGAGGAGGAAAGGTTTGACTTCCCTACAATCAGAGATCTGATCAACGAGTTTTTGGAGTGCTTAGGTAAATACTGATTTTTGTTTACAATATTTCATGCTTAAATTTTTTTAATTAGTTCTTTTTAATTAATTAGTTGACTGTGTGTCTGTATCACCTAGTAGTACGTACGTAGGAAAATACTTTGGGTGTAAACGAATTCTGTAATAAATCACTGAAAAAACTAGCTCTGCTCAGAAAACAATAAATAAGTAAATAAGTTCGTCTATAAAGAAATTATTGTAATATTTATTACAGAGTTACTGGATAAGGTTTAATTTGAATTTTTTTTTCTTTGTTCCTTTACAGCCGACGATAGTCTTTTCCAGTGCACGGTAACCTACCAGATTTCCCGATATCCCAGGGATTACCCGAAGTTTAATTCATTAATCAATTTACAATTATTTTTGCACATTGAAATTGAGGAAATTCGGAATTTTCGGAAGAATCCAGAGTTCTCACCAATGTGTCCACCACGCACAGGTGTCTTGATCCCACGTGATTATTATATTGAGATGGTGTTTGAGATGAAACTGCATAAAGAGTTTCTTCAAATGATTGCAGCAACAAATAGTATGGATTTCTCTATGAATATACTGAACAACGCTCGAAGTCTCATCGTCGACGCTTTCAAAGAAGGTGAACTCAGTAATGAGGATTCCGTGCAGTATCTGATCGTGATTGCCAATTGTACTCGTGGCGATTCTGATGATGATCCACGTCGAGCACAATACTTCCGGATTCTATTGAGACAACTAATATTTGACTACGTTGGATTGAATAGTAAAGATAGTCCAGAGGATCCTACAACTCAAGAGTTCAATCTCTTCAAGATGTCGGTCTTATTGCGACTTGTTGGAATTGTTTGCATGGTAGAGGAGGATTATACTGGTCACAATGAAATCGCTCAGATCTGCAAGGAGGAGAAGTTTGATCCAATCAGGGAAGAAGATCTAACCAATCGGGAGATTTACCGAAAAGGATTTGACATTCCGGAAAGAGACCCCTACCCATTACCCATTGGTCTTGAAGTCTTGAACATTTTGTATCGTATCTTGAATCAGCTTACTAAGCAAGCGCTTATGTTGGTTTCTTATGATGTCTCTGAATGTGAGAATATTGGGATGGTTGCTTTTATCACAAAGATGTTAGTCGAAAAGAATTCCTTAGTTATCAAGTGTTATTCGGAGAAGTGTTATACTACATTAATGAAATTTACTACTGAGTATTCTAAATTTAAGAAGAAATGATGTATATCTGTATATTGACTGATTTCAGTCAAACATGAGAAATTCTTGATTGAAATAAAGAGATTGATATTGTATTTCAAAGTCTGCTAGTTGGTCCACATCACATTATTTAAAAATTAGTATGCATATTATTTATTAAATATTGGGTTTCCAACAAAATTTAAAAATGTAAACAATGATATCACTTGCATTCGTATTGTTTTACTATATTAGCAGTAATAGGCCAGAAATAAATTCGAAGGACCCCATAATAGAAAGAGACTTGAAGGCTTCGACTGTTTTCTAAATATAATTTAACAGCTTCGAGCTTCAAACATATTACTTGCTTTATTGAATTAATTTTGTTGAATAATCTGACAATTTTAGTCCAACATCCAGTCCAGATATTAAATTAACTGAATTATGTATCAGATCAGGTTAATTTTAGTAAATTGGGTCAGAAATGTAAGACAATCCGCGAAGTTCCCAACGTATATGTGAATGCACCTCCGTCCAAGCAAGATAATTAAGAAAGAGGCTGAACACTATATTAAGCATGGGTGTTTGATATTCATTGAATGAGGTATGAGTCTGGAATGTAAGATAATCAATGAGCGAGCCAAGGGTATCATGCATTTGTGAGTGAATGCATTCTGAAACATTCAGGTTAACCGAGAAACAAAAAATTTAATAGGTAATTGTTCGGTAAGCAACGGATGGTTATTAAAGCATAGATTGCATCGTGTGGTGTCTGGAATGTAAGAAAACAACATCAATTCTCAAAATTGCATAAAAATCCCATTGGTTAAATTTGATGGGTTTTCCAACACGCGGGTGCTTTTGGCGTGAAATTCAAATAAATTGTTCTGGTTCTTTGACTTGTTCCAGTGTGCCCGTCAACCAATTTTCCTCGTCACTGAATATTGATTGTTCAACGGGACTTGGCTCCGCATCAATAATTCCAGGTAAATTAATTATTGCACTGATTAATCCATTTATTAATTAGTCAAACGGTCGGGGGAGGGGAACGTACTTAACTCTCATTTTCCTCTCAAGAAGTCTCTGGTCTCCGCAGTTTCAAAAATTCTCAATTTCTGGCAACAAGAGTTTGTGAAATGAAAGTCAAGCCATCCCCCATTCAGAAATCTTCTGGTTCCCTAATCAGTTACAGTTTTGACATTTTGACCAACTCTAACTCGGCGTTCGAAGTTATGTCGTTTACCGTCAATTTCAATTTTAAAAATTACAATCATCAATATTTATGTCCTGGCCTAAAAAATCGGTGTCACTCAACAAAAGGTTTTCATTTTTGAAGATTTATGATTGAAAATTTGACTCAAAATCTACCCCAGTCAGTGGCAGTATAACCCAGGGCGGACATGGTTAACCAAAATTTTGGTGCCTTCGTCAGAGTTGTAATCGTGCTTTTGCCTTTCTTATAAATTTCTATTTCCAAAATTCTGGATTAGTGACATCAAGTTTGCAGGAGTGACACCTGGAAATCTATTTTTGTCTAAATTCTTCAGCCTTTCAATCTTTCTTAACTTACTATCCTTGAAGTTTTTGTAAAATTCTGCCTCTGCGGGGGTGGAGTCTAGAATGACGACCTTTCCCATTACTCTACAGTTTTAACCATTTAATTAATGAATAATTAATTGTTTCTTTTTTGTTTCTTCCCAACAGTCCATCATGTAAATTAAATTTTCCAATTTGGTTTCCCCCCTGTCCCTGACTCAGAAGGAAAGACGTTCCACATAACTGTGTGACATATAATCGTTGGGTCGTTGTTAGAAAGGTAAGTCTTTAATTAATAAATTAATTAATGTATAAACTTTGATCTTAAGTACAATTTGATTCTGACATAAGTTTCCTTATTTTTACTCAGAAGAGGAACAGAAGCAGGAAGTTTTCATCATGACCCCGCGGCTACGGCTGCTGAAGAGGTTGTATAACACCGGACATGTTTTAAAGGGATACTTCCCCCTTATCAGCAACACTGTCAGTGGGTGTGGGCTGTTCCTCTTTGGCGATGCCATCGAACAGAAGTTAGAGATGCGACGAAAGCCCAAGAAGTTTGATTGGGAGCGGTTTAGTAAGCACAATTTTTAATTCTACTCAAAATATTGGTCATTCATGAAGCCTTTGCCTATTAATTCATGATGAATGTTGCCGTTTCTAATTTTGCTTCACTTTTCCGAAATTTCAGAGAGGATTGGGATCATTGGTTTAATGGAGGCTCCTCCCCATTATTTCTTCTATAAATATCTCGACGTGTACTACCCAGGGACCGCGAAGGTGACCATATTTAAGAAAATCTTGATAGATCAAGCAGTCACTTCACCCTGCTTTAGTCTACAATTCTTCGTTGGCATGTCGTTATTAGAGGGGAAATCTTGGAGAGAGAGTTGGAACGAATTTCTCAAGAAATTTCCGACTGTGTTCCTAGTAAGTTGTATAAAATTATCATTAGTACTATTATATTCGTCTATAGCTCTCATTTCTGTCGGATTCCACTTTATTTCTTCCTCAAAATCCAAGTACACGAAGGTCAAATTCTATTAAATCGTATCTAATAGTTTTTTTGGGGCAATGTGGTACACAATGTTTTCTGTGCTGGGTTCTAATATTTGGAATCTTTAGACATATTTAAAGAACAAAATATAAGAAGCCGTGTCAAAAATTGTTTGTTTTTTCGTAATTTGAATCAAAAGGAATTTTATACTCTCTGAGCTTCACTTCTCTTCCGAAGAAAGCTGAAGTCAGACAATCGAATCTATTCTTTATCTGTTAAAATGCTTTTATTTATTTTCAAATTTTACCAGTTTGACTGCGTCCTGTGGCCTCCATTCCAACTGGTGAACTTTTATTTTCTCCCGCCGAAGTACCGCCTGCTCTACGTCAACAGCGTCACAGTTATTTGGAACGTCTTCCTTTCTTACATCAAACACTACGTGAGTCTTACTTATAATGCTAAATGTCTACGTTTTTTAGTATTTTCATTTTGATAATTAGTGTGTAATCATAATTATATGTATATAACTGATTGTATAACAAAAAATTTCTTTGGCAGGACGAGGAGCACATCCCGCTGAATCGAGATACTCACACCCAGACCCATCCCAGTGCTCATTCTAAGTCTACCTCAACCTGATTATGATTTAACCAAAGAATTCAACCAAAGGAAATGAGCAACTCAACTATAAATTTTAATTGGATGTCTTAATTTATCTTGCATGCTCAATCAATCACAAATGAACCGATTCGTTCATCGTATTACGTTGTTATAAAACATTCCCATTTTAAATGAAAAAAATAACCCAGTTATAATAAACTGCACGAGAGAGTCCGGGCACTCTGGAATGTAACATCAACTAAATATGTATTGTACTTGTTTTCTTTTCAAAATGCTTGTCGTCCACAACTAGTATGTAGTCTAGTATTACCATGATAGCATAGCAAATGCCACAGGCAACGTCTGAATTTAGCTAAGAGTAGTATTGCAGATCCAATTCCTAATTACCTAATTAGAAGCACTGTCCTGTATTGGTTCAATGTATTTTGAAAAAAAATTTGGTGTCAACTTCTTTCTTAAGAGCCTAGAATTGGCCGTGGACCTTTCTATTTTGGGAAGGTCTTCCTAATTGGGTAAATATGACTATCTTTTTGTTAAAATAGAAAAGAATTAGATTGAGATTTCGATAGATTTAACTCGAAGATACGACATGACAAAAACAGCAATATTTTTCAAAAATGAATACTGAGTTCTTTAAGAATTTGGGCTTTTGCCTGAATTGACTTAATTCTCTGTGACACTAATAATTTCCGTTTTTGAATGTTGTCCTCCATGAGTTTTGCCTGGCTATGTTCCAGGAACAACACCTGTCGTCTCATCCAGGAAGACACGGAAGCTGATATCTTAAAGGATCATTAGAAGGTTCTTGTAGGGAAGATTAAGATAAACGCCTCTTCATTTCATCTCCTCACAGTGTCAGTCAGATCTCAGATTGTGTCATGTCAAGTCACGCACCAACCGAACCTGAATTCTCTGTATGTTTGTTTTACTCATCGCCGTCACCACAAAAACCGATCTGGTCAATTTCATCAGTGTTGGCGATGAGTGACTTTCTTTCCATTCATGATTTTGAAAATCTTCCATGAGGACAGAAATAACTCATCGTCAGATCTTTTTGACATGTCAGTATATCACGGTTTCATGGTCAACCACACGTATTCTGCATCCAGATATAGGAATTCGGATGAATAGACTTTGAACGTGAACTTCAAACTTGACTTTCAGCCAGTCCGGAAGTAAATCAATCTAACTTGAAAAAAATAAGTGAAGCACATGGAAAGAACTTAAAAGTTATCTGTGGTAGCCATGTTTCGGGAATAATCCAATGACCATTCGATCTAGCAAGCTGAACCAGTACACGTGGGACGTCTTGGGATGCACTACTACAACTTGAGCTAGTCTAGAGAGCTAGTCTAGTCTTGAGCTGATCTAGTAGAACGAACTCCATTTTTTCACTATCTTTGTTCGGACGAATTAGGCCGAAACATGTAACAAAAGATCAATCCTCGGTTAATTTCGTTCCAAATTGCACAATTGTTTACATTCCCACCGTAAATGACATACTAGAAGTACGGGCTAGTATTTTTCCCCATAAGGCTGAGGATCTTTCACCACTTTCACCGCTTTCTCCATTCATAAGGGTCAATGGAGAAAGCGTGAGAAAGGCCTGTCTCTCATTTTAGCTAGTCCCGGGCTTCTATGAATCGGATATTTCATTATATTCGACCCAATATTCGGCTACTATTCGATCCAATACATATGCGAATATGCGGTTGACCAAATCCATGGGTCGGTGGCCGAATAGTAACGGAATATTCGGTAAATTCCTCTGGATACTTATACCTCATTTACTGTATTTCAATTGACTTAGCGAATGTTTGCATGTTTTAAGCCACCGATTGTCGTAATTGCGGCACTCGCTGATGAATCACATTGAAAAACACATTATC
The DNA here is from genome assembly GCA_034698945.1 of Protaphorura quadriocellata. Taxonomy (NCBI): domain Eukaryota; kingdom Metazoa; phylum Arthropoda; class Collembola; order Poduromorpha; family Onychiuridae; genus Protaphorura; species Protaphorura quadriocellata. Next base: position 16,983 of record JAQGCA010000614.1, read on the forward strand.
AAAAGTAGACTGTGTGGAAAGAAACTGACACTGAAATCATCATAGTAAATCTCACGTCTGCTAATATGGACAGGAATCAAAATACTGGACGGAAGTTTGTTGACTGATTTGAGAAACAATTTAATTATTTTAATGCTGAATTAAATCAATGCATACTATTATGTTCAAGTCTAGACGTCCATCGGGCGCCACAATGTCCATTCCACAAAATCAATGTTTTATTCGCATTCTTTTTTAGCACATTTATGCTTTCGATTGATTCATACTCCATGCACTAAAAATCTTCAGTCCAGCATATACCAAACAATGGAATAAAAAACAGAAACAAAGAGTTCCAAACAGTATTTTTGTAATCAAATATGTTATGGGTGTTTTCGTCAATTTTATATCAAAAACACGTCCGTCCGATGCGGTGGAGTCTGTTTTGTATTAACATATACTTTTCTTTCAATATTTTCCATTCGAAGTTTTCTCCATTGGGCTGCTGCGAATTTACATCTTGCTATTCTTGTAATTTGTGATTACTGTACGCTATTGGGGGTTCGTTCGTACATACGGGTGGTTGTCACGGACCGTTGAATAATTAAAAGTCATTCTTAAATTTCTAATTGGTATTTTGTTAAATTGTATTTTTACTCACGTAAACGCGAGCAAGTATGTTTGTAATGTAAAATATCGAATGAACATACCGACGTAAATCTGAAATGCATGAATACATTTTCAAACAGGCGCAGCACTTAAAAGCAATTAAGCATTAGAAATCCGAGAAATGTTGGTACATACAGGATAGATATAGCTTTTTTATCACACTGAAAGTTAATTGTTGTAAACAATTATTCAGACCATAAAGCCCAAGAGAATTTACTTTTACTTTCAGGAATACTTTGTATGCGTATGACACGAATTTTAACGTAGGACGAAATCGGATGGAATGAAAATAAAAGTGAGACTTTGTCTAAATAGTTTCTGCACCAAACCTAGCACTCAATTTTCCAGACTGTTTGCATTTCCAAGAATTCCAGTTAAGTGTTACTCATGATCATGTGCATGAGATGAGTCTTTGACAAAGCATTGAATTCCGAGAATTATTAGTACCCAAAGTATGATCTTTAAAATAAATATTATTCTCCTTACAATCTTGTCAGTTCAGTACAAATGTGAATAACATATTATTTTGCGTCCTTTGGGCGACAGCCTGTTTCTCTTTTTATGTCATTCCGTTCATCTGGAGCTAACAATGCCTATAAATAAGTTGTCCACATTTACATTGAGGTTTGAACTCGAGTACTTTTTACAGCTCTAAGAATCTATGAATGTGTCGAGTAACGTACACAGGAAAAACTTGGGGTGTTCAAATTACACAACTGCTAACTACCAGTTCTGGAATCTCAAATTGAATTCTATCAGTTGAGGGCTAGGCAGGTGTGTCTTAAGTCTGACGTCAAGAATATAAGGAATTTGTCTAGATTTTCCATAATTTGAACGGCATATAGAGTCCGGCCGGGTGTGCATCCCATAACTGCTCTCTAACGAACGACTAAAAAATTTATACTTCACAATTGTGCAATTCCACATCCATTTTCGTGCGTGCTATTTTTGAGTGTACAGTAATTTTTAAAGCACAAACCCAATTTTGTTTATTTATAGACTAAAAGCTTACCCAGTAAGAGAGCGCGATCAAGTTATGTTGGTAATACCAATAATCATATGAATTTTCGGGTAAAACGATCAAAACAAACTACAAGCTCGTATTGCACCACCTCGAGAACTTCCCTCTTGTATTTCTTTGCTAAAAACACTCGTCCACCTCTAAAATCTTTCAACTTGTTCATCCATCAGCGTAATTTGAAGTCTGCATGTCTAATCACTCAATCATCAACACAATTAAAGTGAGCGGAACTATTTTCCTAATGACAGTTAAATCATTCCCTAGAAAATCCCAAACCCAAGTGCAAAAGTCCAACCCTTCCCATAACTACTGAAATAATAAAGAAAAATGAATTGGGTGTTACAAATATGTGGAATAGGTTTTAAGGAGGAATGGAATGCAATGAATGTCAGGGACTTATTGGACTCCCATATGCCACGAACATGAATTTAGATTATGATACTCGTTTTCCATGAACCCAAAATTCGTCTGAATTGCGGAACTTCATTCCTTCAATTCAAAATCTTGAGATCTAACAGCCTTTGTGTACCGAGAAATTTCCAGATAGTTGACATGTACAGGGTATGCCAAAAAGCCAAAATGAACTACACATATTTGATTTCATTCCCTGTACCGGTTTTGTCTTTCTAAATGGGACTTCTTAGAATGAAGCCAATGAACGAGAAGAGTGTTTAAATCTCTGGTCTAGTAAGATTCCTAACCAATCACCATCCAGTGGAGATGAAGTGTTGACTAACTTTTTAACAGAGGATTATGCGGGTACAAAATTGTCGAAATTCACGCTCTCATTCACCCTCTCCTTCACCCTCTCGGAAAACGGCTCTTAAGACGGGCTTCTTCACACTATTTTAAATCATGGACCAGATTATAACAACGGTTGTCACATAAAAACGTTAATTTAGACAATTTTGACCTCATTTCAGCCTATGTCAAAAAGTTGGCCAACTCTTATTACCTTCACGGGATTGTCATTGGTTAAGAGGGTTACGGCGCACCACCCCCTTTGAACATTAGTTCATTGGCTTCATTCTATTCGAATCGGACAATCCGTTGTGCCCCACAATAAAATCAAACAGATCTAGATCATTTTGCACATCCTGTATTACGTTTTCTAATAATCTTGAAGGGTTTTCGAAAGCTTTATTTAAGCGACAAGGGTTCTTGATTCCCGCGATTAAAGTTGCGGAGAGGAATTCACAAATCCTTCGTTTTCGACTTGGCATTTCTAGAAAACTCTGGAAATTCGTTAGTTCGGTTTTGTAAATTAATTTCCCGACTTTTGTATTTTATTTAATTTCTAGGTTTCCACCTATCCCTCGATATTTATGAATACACATGATAGCAACCGGTTATTCCATACCTAAAGATAGTCAGCAAAGGAGAACACTGCCAAAAACTTTACACGTGGGATGAGTTCATGGAATTCTAAGGTTAATTCATCATCAAAGAAATTCGGTGTGTAAAACTCTCTTGGGTGAACGTAAAATCGGGAAGAACATGTAAACACGTTCGTTTTATCCCATTGCGTATAATATTTGAATTGATGTGACTCGAGAGCCTTCCTTTTATTTTGGACTCGCAATAAGCCAAAACTAAAACCTAAATCATTCTAAACGCTATTTCCCAGAAGGGAAGTCTTGGACATCTTTCCGCGATTCGGCTTTAGAGTGGTTTCTAATATCATACTGTATTTACCGACTCAGAACGACAGTCCTTGCAGTATGCATCAATGCATATTTGGAGTACTGTCTCCAATGTGAAAAATAAAATCTCTTCCATATAATGATCAGAGCGGCCAAATCTATTTTGGAAGTGTTCTTCTTCTAAATATTGTCAATTACTGAATGATCCTCTAAAGCGTTTCAGAGATTGGTTTTATCCGATACTAAAATGATGTCTGAAGGGAGATTTGAGATTTGAGTATTTAACACGTGGAGACCTTCCTCGTGATTGAAAGAATTTGCATATTTTCTCCTGTGACTTGAGTTTCTTCGTTGGGAGGATGAAGTTTGCAGTAAAGTGTAGCTTGGAAGGATTTATTCTTAAAACTCTCCATTTAGCACTAGGCAGTTTTTGAACATTTTTTATGACTCTGAGTCCTTTTAACTCATTTCTGCTCCAGCCCACATCTCTAAACTAGTAATTTGAATCCGTGCAAAAATCTCCATGATCCGAGGACGTGATATCAGAACGTCGCGATTACAGTGTGGTTCATAATACTTTGACCACGGAAAGACCAGAGGTCAGATGGCACCTTCCACAGCGCAACTACTTTTTAACGAGCGGCTAGACAATAAAAATTTACATTTATATCATACAAAAGATTTTTTCGATTCAAGTATACTTCTCCTTACATACGTGAATTTAAAGGTGCCTTTATAATGGATAATCCCAAATGTACTCTTTTTTAATACCCCTGATTGTCATTGTCAGGACAGGGAGGATTGAGCGGTTATGAATCACCCTGTACAGTATGAACCAGTGTACTTATTCCAAAAATAGTCGTACGTGTCTGTCATGTCAAATTAGTGTTTAACTAGTGTGTGGTTTAAACTAATTGTCTCCTAGAATGGTGACAAGAGGACAGGCATGACTGACTCTAGAAGGCAGGCAGGCTGTGGAACAATTTAATGTCATGGCAGCCAATGACCCCGCTCCAACATTATAGCTTTAGGTGACAGCTAGTTGGACAATTCGCAAAATTCTTAGGTTTCAATTTCACAATTAATTAGTTCCAAATTCTGTATCACCAGACATGTTTGATCGGCAGATGGGTACACAAATAGGGGTATCCGTAAAAATGTAGTTTTTGTTATTTTGCACTTTTCAACGGTCGTTGAAAGACTCGGTTACAACATTTCAATTCTTTTACAAAATTTGCAGAATTTGTAAAGTACGGTTAAATGTATGCAGCATGGCATAGAACAATGCCAATGATATCTAATCACGTCAGCTTGTCCCAAATTTGACCAATTTGTCTCAAGTCAAAAGTCTTGCATTTTTTCAATCACGACCATTTGAAGGATTTTGTATTTTTTATTGAATACTAGGGAAATATTTCAACCCTGGAAAAGATACAGGAAACCCAGGTAGAGGTAAGAGACTGAACAAATGCAACTCAATGCACTGAGAGGTCTTCCCTGATTTGGACCCATTGCTAACCCGATAACAATTAGAATGACCGTTTGAAAAATACTAACCTGAATTTGAATGACAATCAGATTCCGCAGGGGCCTTCGATCCATGTGGCCAATGAAGAGTTCCATTTGACAATGGTGCACTTGGAGAAAAATCCGCCATTATTTTTAAAATTTGCTAATTATGTAAAAATGTTTGAAGAATCAGTTCAGAACCAACTATGTTCTTAATTAAGCTTCCACTATTTGTTGGGCTGATGAAACCATAACTTTTTTTACAAGATGAACATCCAACCTTTTAAGAATACCTTGGTTTTTCGCTGCAGATTAAGATAATGAACCACGGCATTGCACATTAAGTGCAAATCAACTGCAACCACATGTTGAACTAAGCTGGAGCTGGTAATAAATCGCTATTCGAAATATTTGTGTCAATGTAATGAAAATTGCAACTTATTATATAATATGTAATAACACTTGTGTCAACACAACTCTGATCAGGATCAGTAAACTTAGTTGAGATACTATTCAGTCCACATCTCAAAAAATATTCATTGATTTTTATATCACAACATCATCCAAGAGAATATTCAAGATACGATTTCAATGAATATTGGCGGATTTTTGTTACGTAACGAAAACGTTCTAATTTCGTCTATTTTAAATCGAGATTCCCATTCCGACAATTTTTGAAAGTATTCTAGCAAATTCTAAGTTTTTCCAGATTTAAAAAACAATGACAATGGCCAACCAGAACTACACTAGCACACACACACACACGCTTGACAACTAGTGGGAGATTTGAAATCCGCGTCACTGACTCCATTCCTTTTCCAATATCCCAATGGAATTGAAACAGAAACTGTTCAAGTACGGTATGTGTGTCGAAGTAATTTATTCAAATGTTTAGAATTGATTGTGTGACTGATCAGTCAGATACTCAAATCAAATGTTAAGGTTTCATTGTATGTGTTTATGTCTTCATGTGTTAACTCCTTCTGCTTATGCCCAATGGACCATGTCTCCGTTCCGAAACTATCCATGGATCTCACAAGGGATATTAATCACATGTACCGGCACAAAAAATTCAGATCTCTTTAACGAGGAAAACTTTATTCGTTCAAAAAGTAGATAATATTATACTCTAAACCAACCCATCAAGTTACATCAAGCGTCCTGCAGATTTATAGAATCACCGATTTGTTTGAGAAGTCTTAGAAGGCGTGAAAATGGACAATTTGCTTTAATTGCTCGAAGAGTCAATGCAGATACTGGCAGCTCGCTTGTTTGTTTGTTTGTTTTTCTATTAGAGTAACCCCTGCATTCAGACATATGGAGTAGAGAGAGAGAGAGAGAGAGCTGGAGTCGTTTGTGAATCGAATAATATGAGTTGTGGGTTATATTTCATTTTGTTCGGCGAGTTACTTTTTAATTTAATTTGTTTTACGCATTACGTTCTGAAATGTGTAATAATAGTTCGGTGGGGACTCCATGACTGCTTTTTAACGAACTTGGATAAGTGTAGGTGACGTTGTTGCCGTATGACTCACGTACAGGTCCATTTGACGTACAAATACTGTCCCTTGTAAATTTCCTCATGTTCTTCCTCTATTCGCACCACTAAACCCATAATCCCAGGAATAAATATTATCATTATGAACTTTATTTATTTTGTGGGCACATTCAGCATACACAGATCGAAGGGAGATATTCTGATGGATCAGATATTCATTTCCAATGCGAATGGATCTAATGATAACGTATTTTTTGTGGGTTTACTTTGGATTTTGATGTGTATGTGTGTTGAATGCGAATTGTAAATGCGTGTGGATTCTAAACAAACCCATATATCCAGAGATCAGAAAACAGACGAGTTCGCTCAAACAGAGATTTGGGAAGATTTAACCTCATGAACCCATCAGATCCATCCATGTGTCGGGTGTGAGTAAAAAACGCATTATGAGATTACCACGACACATTGTACTGTCTGTGTGTGCATGTGTTCCGGGTGTGCCAAAAGTCTCAGTAAAAACTAGTCTGATTATTATGGTATTGGACATACCTCAAGGAATGGGTAAATATATGCCTCCGCGTACTTTTCGCGCAGATAGAGCCTTCTTTCCACTTATCTGATACACGCGAGGTCCGAATATGGATAACAGTTCATTCTGGAATTCTTGATATCAATAGAACTTAACTAACATAAAATGTGCCCTAGTGTAAATAAAAGCGTCTTCGGAGATACTAGCTAAGCACAATCATGTCAGCGGCGACCAAATAAATGAAACCCTAGACCTGTATCCAGATAAGATTGGAACACTTCTAGAAAAACGTGAACAAAGACACATTGAATCCATAAAAGGTCCCGGACATTATTTCTATCACGATGGTCTGATTGACCTAATTCTTCCGTATTGGATTTCTCATGAATTTCGAGTAACATAATTCATCCATAGAATTATAAAATGTTGAACGTCACAGCAAACAGTTTCAATCGGAAATATCCTGGGGTCTATGCAGAATTGCATCTCCTACCATTCTCTTTAACCCAGAGGTGTTCCGATCCTCTCCGGAGACTCTGTACGTAAGGAACTACCGTAAATGACTAATTAACCGCCGGGACTGCAATAGACACCAGGTAAGTCGATGAGCGCCCGGTAAAATTGCACTTTTTTTATTAAACGCCGGGGTTCGAATAAGCGCCCGGTCTTTGAATTTCTACACGTAGATCAGAGTTTGAACTTTTGTGATTGTGTGTATGAACGGTCTTATTCGGACTCTGAATCTCCCTTTGGGGGCTATAAAATTTATCTTGTTTTAGTGTGAAACTAAACAGGTGTCAGTTTCATTTTTTTTAAATTTTTAAAACGTGGTACTTTTCGGAAGAGTGATCGGTCATTTCCCGTCACATTCTAACTGGAAGCTGTGAAATATACAGATGAAAATTCAATGGAAGCCGCAGCTTGGAAGTTCTATATTGATACAGAACGAATTAGGGACTGGGGGAAAGGTAAAAATCCTTAAGGTGTAGTGGCGAAAATGAACCCGAACGATGTGTAAAAGCCAGAACTCGCATTCGGAATATGTACATCAATAATGAAAGTATATGTCTCTCAGAACTACACTACGGATCGGGTTTTTTAAAAAACTGAGTTTTACATACATTTCTGATTTTTTAAAAAAAAGTAAATTAACACTAGAGAGATACTAGTGTTGGATGGGACCACATTTTTCGGGCACAGGTCCGTAGAATCTTGAAAAACGAACTCCGTAGTGTACTGCAC